>JANZLH020000035.1:6680708-6699684 GCA_026770325.2 Erythroxylum fimbriatum | reverse complement strand
ATGAAGAAGTAGAATTTTGATTTAGTCTCTAAGATATTCAAATTCTTGATGGAAGTGGAATATAGTACTTAAGCACAGTCCGAAAGTGTTTGAGGCATATCTCCCAATCTACTAAGCCAAATTGAGTGATTTTGGTGTCAATGAAATCGTAAGACATAGAGGAACATTTTTCTAGAAGATAATATGACTCAATTATTTCATCTTCACTTTCTAATTTAGTGTGATTCTTCATAGACCTGAAAGTGTGATTTGGAAAAAAATGAGTTTTGTTTTGAGAATGGCTTTACAATAAAAGTGATGGAATAATACCCGGGATTGTCATGCATGTATTGTACATCTTTCCTTTCATTCATGTGCATTATTAAACATCGATGATTACACAAATTGTGATATGTGCACGTTATTTGTTATAGAGGAGCAACTGGAACGTCAACCCACAGACGTTGTCGGACCTTCCAGGCACTAGCTTTGGGAGCAGTTGGTGAGTAACCTAGACGGTTCCTCTTACTTATCGAGTGCTTATGCTTATGTTTTGAATGAATGAATGAATGTTTTTGATTATGAATTCCGGACAGGAGGTCCGATGATTGTGTAATGGAAATTGTGTTATTGAAGTGCTGCTTGAATGTGAATATGAGACCTATGTGCTTTATACCGTGATATATTATGTTACATGCATTCCATTCACGAATGCATAACCAGATAATGACAGTTGAACCTGAGTAGCCACCGCTAGAGATTTAAGCTCAACGAGTGAAACTGAGCTTCGAGCTCGATGTGATTCAGAGCCATTGGTTCAACGATTAATGAGCCCGGTATCCAAATGGATACGAGACAGTTCAGGCACTCGGTCACAACAATGTAATAATTGAAAAAAAGGTCTCATAAGCATTTCATATACATTTTGTTAAGTGTATTTGATTGATTCAAATGCAGAATTGCCTATGTATACATGAAAATGTGATATTTATGTATAGCGCAAAATTGTGAAATAATTGTTATGTGAATTGATTTGTTATATGATCCGAGTGAACCATCGATGATGGTTACCTCGCTGAGTTCGCAAAACTCATAAAAATTGTATCGTTGTAATTTCAGGACCGATAGACGACTCTAGCATTTGAGTGGCTCCACTACCGTGTAGATTGTGTTTGAAGTGAAGCCATGGCGCAAAGGTCGGTCAACTTGGATTTTTGGATTATATAGTTAGATTGTACTCCTTTTCCTCATCCATGTAGTACTTTAGTACTAGATTTTGTAGATGTTCATGTATTAACGATTGAAAGGCACTGTAAACTTTTGCTTTTGAGAAATGGAAATGAGGAAAAAGTTGGTTTCAAAATATTGTGGAATTTCTATTGATGCTTGATAAGAAAATAAAGATATGATGCCATATGAAGTGACAGTAGTGATTGATCGTAGCTCGCCTTTATCATAGGATATGTACCGGAATGACCTCCGGATGTCCCGGTGCGTACTCTGCGGTAAGGGGGCGCTACAAGAAGTGTAGATACGTTGAGTAGCACCTTTATCTTTCATTCTCAAATAAAGTTTATGGGCTTGATTGAAGTAGTCATACCAGACCAATATATTTGTAACGACATTATAAGATCATACAAATGGTTCACAATTATAGAAGTCCACTCTCTCAAACATGTTAGTAACTCCCTGGACCTTTTCTTTCTTTCCTTAACTTGTCATTGCTTAAATATTTACCGTCTCCATTAAATTTCTATCAACAATCATCCTCATTTTTATAAGCGTACACTCTATGTCTCTAACTGCCCATGAGTCCAAGCTTGTCAACCATGCATTTTTAAGTAATAAACGTGTGTGCAAATCCATCTTCATCTTTAATAGAATTAAACATTTCAAGTACTTGAAGAGAGTACTTTTGGTATTTCATGACACCAATAACCAATGTCGCTGCCATAAACAAAAACAAAAAGATGAGGCCAACCTACTCCCACTCCCACCAAATCAATTTCCATACTTCAAGTTAATCATACACAAACCTAAAAGACACACCATTCTCTTTTGTACAAGTTTCTAAAAGTCACAATTGCTTTCTTTTATGTGAGTGACTGATTTATACATGAGTTACCACATTATAGGTCAAATACATGACAACCGTATTGTCTTTTGGGTTGTAGATAATCATTGTATTTAGATCAGTAAAGCATGCGAGTGGCAAATACCACAAGAGCTATGATGTCTTCGTGTTTTAATGGTTAAAAATCTTGATCTTATGAATATAAAATTGAAGAAAATAGAAAAAACCATGCGACAAAATATTTTCTTATATTGAATATAACATATTTCCCTTCTTTTCGCTCTTTTATCCACCATTCAAGTGAACAAATGATAAAAGAAGAAATACTCTTTAATCCTATACTTTATCAGGGGGAAATAAAGAACTGAAATTATGAAATTCATACTCAAAAAGAACTGAAATCAATTTTTCAAAGAATAGACATTTCATCAAACACAATACATGCATAAGAAATTCATCCCAACATCACAACCAAATTCACATCTTGTCTCTTCTATCGCTAACATTTATACCTTAAAATTGTTTTCCAATCACAAAATACACAAATAAATGAAAGTAATCAAATACCCAAATTAACTTTCATCTAATATATAGAAAAATACATGACAGCGGCTGCAAAAATACCTCCACCGAAGGACACGATGATAGTGGCTAGAGAAGACAAACGTCGACGAAAAGAAGAGGAGTCCACAACAGAGAAATTGGAGAGAAGAAAATCGCACGAGACTACGAGAGGAGAGACGAAGTGGATGAAGAAGAAGACGTAGGTGAGGACTTTTCGGGTGAGTTTAATGTAAAAGAAAACGATTCGTTTATTTTAAAATCTTGGAGTCGAAGCAGACGACGACGCTTATCTTGAAAATTTACCGACGGAATTTATTGACGGACAAATTTCAATCTGTAAACTCAAAACTTTTTTATTCCGACAACAATTCCCACCTTTTTTACCAACAAACATTTTATACCGTCGCTAAAGTCTGTCGCAAATTTTGCCGGGATGATTTCCCTCCATATTTATCGACGAATATTACTACCGCCACTAAACAAATTTTTTTCCGTCAATTTCTGTCGGTAATTTGCAACGATTTCGTTTTCGTCGGTAATTTTTCAACGCTAATTCCTACTTTTTCTTACAGTGACAGTTGTTTGTGTGAGTGGTGAGGGACTTAAACGAGGGTATTAATGCATGGAACAACTGTCTTTCTGAGTACGCACCGGACTATTTTGCTAACCTATTCATGACCAGGTATGGGTGGATCAACAATGAAGAACCTGGCACCATTGTAGTTCTAAAGCTATCCCTGGGTACTGTCTGGTGAGAACTCGTGAAACAAATCAGTGTTTATGAATTAATGAATTAATTTTAATTATCCTACAGTAACATATAGCATAACTTTATGTTTATGTTTTGACGCAAATATCAACAATAGCAAATCGAACGACGAGTTAGAAAACACACATAAGCAAAAGCAGATAAGAAAATAAACCTAGAAATTGCAAAAGGCAAAAAACACAGAAGACACAAAGACTAAGAAGGCAATGAAAATGATACTACAGTTAGAAGCTCGTTTTCGTGAAATATAAAAACTTATTTGAAAAATACACGAAAATGTCTTTTTTAAAAAATTGTTGTCGTTTTTTATATTTAACAACGAAAAACGAAAATGACTTCAACAATAAATTTTCAGGGATTGTTTTACTTTTTACAAACAAAAAACCAAAAAAAAAAACTGAACCAAACACTGCTTAGTATTCAGTTATTGTCCTTTCGGATCTTTGAACTTGAAGTCTACCGATTAGGGACATTTAAGATGATGGATATGTAAATTCCAAAAAAAAGATGATGGATATGTTCAATCAGTAGAGTAGGTCTTTCAAAAGCGTTATAATTTCAAAGCGTGACGGATTACAATTTCGATAAAGAAAAAATTCAATTCAGTTAAGGTGCAAGACAACTTGAAACCTATAAACTCAAAACTCTCAAGAGGAAGACAAGAAATATGTAATTTTATTTCAGGAGCAACTTCACCATAAAAGTTCACCAATGAAGACATTGCAAATTACAGAGAGAGTTTCGACAAGTTTGTCTTTTGCCAATTTCAATTTGGATGAGGCAGTGTAGTATTGAGTTTAGAAGTAATTGAGTACTCCATCTTTCAGGAATCAGGAGCTGTCTGGCATGGATCTAAAATCTGTAATTGGACATATAACTAGAGTATGCATTGGCGTCCACCCAGTCAGGGAAAAGTCCCTTTAAACGCTTGGCGTCATCAGCCAAATTTTGGTCTATCACAGCCACGTCTACTCTTAAATCGCCCGAACCGGTGGCCTGCACCCCAATGAAGTAGGCTCTAAACGTCAGCAACATATACAGAACTTGTCAAGCTAGCAGGCAGCTACGCCTACCAGTGCGTCAGTACAAATGCTTCACTGGGACTACCGGATGGCTTTTGCATACCAGCTTAATGTAGCAAAAGAGTTCGACAAACAACCCAGGGTACTCGTGCATGCAGGAAAAAAGAAAGGGCACACGTGTACTGCAAGGGACAGAACGTTACCTCTAGCCAGAAGGTCCATTTTTCATGGCTGTTTCCACTAAGTCTACAGATGTATGATGGTGGACCACCATCAATTCTTTCAGGTTCTGTTGAAATTTCATAAAAATTATAGCATGCAACGGGTGTAAGATTTTGATTCCAAACAAAAATTAATCCAAAATCCTTATACCTGTAAGTTTGTTGTCTGCAAATGACCAGCTCGATAAGGGTCCAGTAATGTTAAGAACAGCAACCCAAACTTCCTCCAAGTCACTGAAAAGTCATGTTGCTTAAAGCCTTAGGGCCATCATGGTGTAGAAAAATGCAGAATCAGGAAGGATATTTTCCTTGCGTGTGATGGAGCTACACATGGCAATGCTATGGTCACTTTCTATAGATAGGTTTCCTAAGTTACATGGGCGTGCTCAATTCATGGCATATATCGAGATCAATGGAGTTCACTTTTAATAAAACTACACGGACATTGCATTTATCTTGCAGAAATACTTTTACGTTGTAGACGATATGGTTCTGGTAGATTATTCGAAGATTTTGATGCCCAAGTCATTAAACCATAACTAATGCATACATCAGGCAACTAACAAGTTGAGCTAGAAACGCCAATCTGAATCCTGCATTCAACAGCTCCTTGCGTGACGTGAACATTTAACTGGTTAATGCCCATGTCTAAATCTCCAAACAAATTATTCATCTCAAAAGTAAGGTACATAAAATAATTTCATCAGGATAAACATTTAATGTCACTCACCCCAGGGTAAGTTCCAAGTGAACTCTTCGGCTCCTACCGTCATCAGACAATGTATGAGACTTGTAGTTAACCAGCTGGGGAACAACTCTATATCGCTTCAAAGTATCATCATTATTTGCTGGGAACTTCAAACTTCTTGAGAACAAGTGAGATAATGGAAATGTTCCCTAAAAAATAATTGAGAAGTCGCAGAAATTAAAATTCTCGTCTGTGATTTAAAAGGTCAGACATTGATACAAATGAAGTACAAGAAGTGACAGTAGATGCAATTGCCAGGCCAGAAGAATGCCAAATGCTGCAAGCATGTAAACCTAACGTAAGCTCCACCCCTTCAAAAGGCCAATATCAATAACTAGGACAAGTCCAAGAAGGTTCTAAGAAATAGCATTATCCATTTGTTTCAACTGTGAAGTTCTAATGGATGCACTTTCAAGAACAAAAAAAATAAATGACTGATTTGTGGATACAGACCAAAGGTTAGTTTAGTCATAAGAAAAAGGTTTAGTAACCAAAGAAGTTAGAGCAATAAGTGAAGCCAGGAACATACTCAACTATTTATGAATAAATAGTTTAAAATATACGAAAACGTCTATTGTTAGATATTAACAGAATATACTGTGTTCATGAGATAGAGAAAACAAGAAAACTAACCCTATAAATTACAAGACAAGAATGAACAGTTTACACTATCTTATATGTAAACTTAACAAGGTGAACATGACATTTAGGACTTGTTTTGTGCATTGATAGTTCAATAAGTGTTAGATCCCTCTAGTGATTTTCCACTAGGTGAAGACTAGATAGAAACCTGAAAGTCTCATACCATCCAATCCTGTCGCAGAGATACATTTGCAGTTTCAAAAGAAAACTCTGAACTGATGTGCAATTCCTTTGCTACTTCAGGTGCATGTTTGAAAAGAAAAAGCAAAGAGTTGGAATCTACTACAGAAAAATCATAGCTGGATTCCACAATTTCGTTTGCACCTGTCAATACCAGGAAACAAAGGACCGTAGAATCAAAAAGGGAGGCATGCAAAATAATCAAGAAGCACTATGTTTAGTAAATCAAATTGCTCCCATTCTTTGAATCGCTGACATATTCTAGAGCATCAAAGTTCTAGAGCTGCTCGTATAGTGAATTATTCTTGTCTTTCCTTCATACCTGCAGTAACAAATGTATGCTGAAAAATCACTCTCTTGGGTGCCAAGGCACTATACGGAAAAAATTGTGACGAGAGAGCCATAGCAAGCACAGTAACATTCAACAGGAACTTCAAGATGGATGACCTAGCCATCCATCGACCACCAATAGGTATTAGAGGACCAACACACCAACCAGTTACACCTCCAACTGTTGCAGCTATTACAGCATCAGCAATAAAATATCCTGAAAACAAACGCAATAACCAATCATGATTCACAGCAAATCCATCAGCAGGTCATTCTGTGAGAGAACATTCTACACTCCCAGAAATGAAGTTGTCACATCATGATTGCAATTTATTCTAAAAGGTATGGATAATTGTATAGAAATCTCATGTATGATCCCTGAGCACAAGATCAGTATTTTTGTTTATTACATTAGACTCTTAACACAAGAGATGCACAAGCCCAGCAGAACTTGAACCCCCAGCCTAATATATGTTGGGGAGCTGAGGATGCTACCACTGAACCCCATGCTGCTCCTTAAGATCAGTTGTTTATAGCTCTGATAAGTGTGGATGGGGGAAACATAATTGGATCCATCATCGAACACACTTCAATAAGATGAAAAAAAAAACTTATAATACAACTTGAACATTTGAAAGAATGATAGACAACATAATAGCAACCATTTGTTTATCTCAGTTACAATATCCTACAGCTACTTTGTAATCAGTTCGTAATGATTACTAGATAATCAATATGCATGGAAGAGCAGAGTTTCCGAGATAGCAGCATCCAATATAAATTGACGAGAGATCTTATACTACGCAATTTTCAGTATCATCACACTCATAATTATCGTGCTGACTTTAGATATATTACTTGATGATTCAAAGAGTTGGGCAAAAGAAAATTAATTTACAAATTTCACAAATAATCATATGAAACAAAAAGTGAGAACTTATTCAAAATATTACCAAAACAGTGAAACAGAAAGAAAAAGTTCAGTAAAGCTAACCATAGGGGGGTGGAACAGCACCCATCATTCCCATCTTCTCAATCAAAAATTGGACAAGAAAACCACCAAAATCGGTCGTGTATGCAAGGCACGGAACCAGAGGTATCACATAAAAAAAGGTTGACCTGAAAGAAAAGTTAACACCAAAATCAATAATTTTACTAGCATCTTCCGACTTTTTTCTGGATTAAGACTTTAACATACAGCAAAATACAATTCAGTTAGAGAATGAAAATAACAGAGTAAATTTTGATTAGAACAAGAACCCAGCTTTAATCCAAAAGGATTTGTACAATTTTGTTATGCAAAGAATAAGAAATTACATCAGCAAAGATTCAAACAAGGAATTTGAATGTTAACTAATGAAGGTAATACCAGAGTGATTGACGATCATATAATTTGACAGTCAGGCAAAAGAAGGTCCATGCAAGAAGCATAAAAGCTGACACAAAGAAGGTCAAAAATCCTCCACTCAGACCAGCGACAACATAGACCTGCTCTACTGAAAGTTAGCCATTGCAAACCCAAGAAACTTTTGAACCTAAGAATTCCCATTAACTTCTCATACAGCAAGAATAGAGAGTGCTATATGTACCAAAGTAATGCAAGCATAGAATCCAAATGCTCCCCAAAACCTTGCTTCATCAGAAAGTGCCTGACAGATTGCTAGCTTATTAGACCCGTAACAAAGAGGCTCATAAGTTCATATTATTGTAGACAAATGGCAAGCATCATATACTAAGGTGTCCAAAAACAAAAGAAAAGACTAGAAGAGCAATTAGGACTCACCCTATGCATATACTTTAATAAAAAGTAAATTGACTACAAAATAGCTGTGAATTTCTGCTAAGTACCTCCTTTGATTTCTTGATAACTGAAATATTTTGTGTGAGGGGAAAATGATTATATAAAACTGTTGGAATCAACAAGCCAATAAGTGAGCCAGGGATGAACATTACGAATGCCAAGTGTGGATGAGCAAACCTGCATTTCACATGTCAATGAAAAGTGTCAAAATTATATATGATTCAAATCTCAAATCTTCATCAAGAACAATTTCAGCCACACATAAGGTGTGGAACTGAATAAATTTGAGAAAGTTCAACATGCTTTTCAACTGGGAACTAGGAAATCCTTCCAATCATTCTATTTATCCCAAGTATTTCATCAATGATCCACACAGTTTGAATCCTTCACCACCACCAATAGTTCAATGCCTTACCATGACTTTTCCTTCTGCCATGACATGCCCAAGGAACGAAAACCAACAAACATTCGTTTATAAGGGTAAGCTTAAACAAGGAGAGGGAGAAGAAGAAGAAACTTAACTTACCAGTTCATGGCATAATTAGAGAACAGCAATCTCACAATAGAAAAAGCAACTGGAATAATAATACTTAGTATTACCCCAGCAGTGTGCAATAGCATTCCTGAAAATGCAATTTAAGAATGTATAGAAAAAGTTTATTCCAAAGGGCGAACCAAAAGTAATGCCAGAATGAGAGACAGTCAAAGGAACCATTTCACAAAAAGTAGCACAAACCCTACACCTTTGACAAAATCATAGAAGGTCACAATTGAGCTACGCAACCCATAATGCAAGAAACGCAGGAGGAATGGCATGAGGAGAAAGATGCCTATAGGACTGCTGTGAAGTATCACTGCTACACTTCTTGGATAGAAAACCTGAAACAATTTATCATGAAATAAGGGATAATCATGGTTAATATAATTACATAGTCTTTGGCATAATCTTCTACAAGACAAAATCCAGAAGTAAATTGCATAGATGTCAGGAAACAATTCAACCTGTTGGGTGAGACCCAGGAAATGGTTCAGGTACCATTTTAACTTGCTCCTTCACATACAGTATGGACAAATACAATAAATTACAAATTAATTAGAAATAAGGATAAGCCAACTTGAGCTGAAGACCACACAGTCAAATAAGATTTTGAGTACCTTGTTAAGAAGTCATTCAACTAAAAAGCTTAAATTATTGGGAGAGGCTCTTGAGAAAGTTCAAATACCATTTTAAGACATAGATGTCAGGTTTTAAAGCACACCATGAACTGCACTAAGTAACGAAGTTTTAAGGCATACCATGAACTGCCCTAAGTAATCAAAGAAAACAGCCTGGTCATCCGGCATATTGTTGGCAGATGCTTCAAGAGTTTTTCTATCTTGTGTATTTCGTAGCTCAGATGACTTTGCAAAGGCTTCAAGTACATTGAACAAATTTTCTCCCCGTGCCTGCATGCTTCCGGGTCTGGTTCAAGGAACTTAATCAGAAGAGACGCTGAAGAATAAAGTGCTAAAAGATGCGATTAAGCACATCTGTATCAAAACAGCAAATGTAATGCATACAGTAGTTTGTCCACAGTATCAAATGATGTATGGTAATAATAACCACCAAGAAGAAAGATAATGTCCAGGCTCGGGATATTTTCAAAATCTTGGGAAAATATTCTGAAATCTGTATCACCAGGGATAAGAGGAAAGACATCCTACACAACAAACATAAAACAGTCATTACTTAGCTTACGGAAGAACAAGCACTTTGAGCAGAAATTAGTATTAAGAAGACCAAAATGATGGGAAGGGGTGAGAGTAAAATATACAAATAGGAGAAACGAAATAAAATTTCTCCACTTCAGATCATAAGTAACTTAGTTCATCTACATATGTGAGTAGCAATACTAAACTTCCCAACATCACATTGAATTCAATTTATCAAATTAAGATAATCATATCAAAAAGGAAGCAAAAGAAAATACCTGAGCCGCGCTATTTGCCATTGGATAAATTGCAGACTGAGCGTAGATGAGAGATGGCCATATGCCAGGTCCAGATTGACAAACTAAATCTGTCAAGCATAATATTAACTTGAAAAGTTAAAAATGCTAACATCATTGTAAAATTAAGAAAGAATTGGATAGTATCTATAATTACATAATTCACTTTATTTCTCATATTTTCATAGCCAGCGATTGAAAAGGAAGATATCAAGCACTCCACACAAATGTTTACATGTATAAATTTATATAAGTAAACTCCAATTTGTCCAATTTACAAAATCAGCGCAGTTGCAGATTTCCCAAAATTTGCATACTATAATACGAATCTTGGTTCATATCATACCAGGACCTCCTGTCCCAGATGCTTCAACATTTATAGAAGCACCAATTGAATCACGCCATCTGTGTGTTGTCATAAAACCATGCGTGCCCTAAAAAATCAAACAGATCTTAAGATTAGTTAAAACATATGTGCTTTGAATGACAAAAAATGGCCACATACCGTTTTGATGGAAAACACAATTAAAGTTTATAAAAAGAAATCCCCAAAAGAACTAAAGTTTATAAAAAGAAAGCCCCAAAAGAACTAAAAGTTCTACCAGCTATTGAAAGATCTAATTGTCATCCTACGTCAAGTGTAACACTGTGAACTAACAAAAATACATGTTAGCTTCATTCCAAGAGCTTAAAAGGGTGTCTTATCACTATTTTTCTTGCAAAGTTCCTAACAATGAAGCATACTGTTGAATTTAAAAAGGATTGATACTGGCATAAAAAGTTAAATTCTATTTTGGTTTAACACAAGTGTGAAAGATTTCATACCAGCATAAAAAGTTCTTCAGCACCATTAAAAAGGAAGATAACTGGCTTAGGAGGCATCCATTTAGAGTCTACCATAACTCTCGCTACTTCCAGCAATGATGCTTCAAAATGGTAAGAGGACAATAATATGCAGAAATAATTAAGCTAAATATGGCTGAGATGAATTGCCAGTAGATAGTCACGTGTAAGATGCTCACCAACACAAGAACCGCAATCACCAGCTCCTGGAGAACCAGGTGGACTATCAAAATGTGCATTAATCAAGACTGATGGATCAATTTCACGTGAATCTGCTGAAGATATCCTACAGTAAGTAGAATTTAGCACTGAATGACACTTCCCAGTAGGTAATTAATCATTGATCATCAGAATAGAGTTTATAAAGTCCATCTCATAATATTGAATTTCACCAGATCTGATAAGGAAATGTTCTGAATGCTATCCTCCACATATACATGAAGTTTTCCTTTTCCAAGAACTGTTAAAATGTTACATCAAAAGGCCTTAAGTTGCTGATCAAAACCCCTATGTGGTTCCATTTTATTAGGAATGAAGTACTTAAGAAGAATTGTTTATCTTCATTCACTAATTTCAGGTAAATCATAAAAGCCATGGCATGCAACTATGCTAATGTTTAAAGTAAGCAATAGGTTCATAAAAACAATCCCAGTCCTTCCCTGGATGATTGACATACTGTTACAAGCATCAACAAAGCAAATTAGAAGCTTGAAAAGGAAATGGCGTCTCATGCTGATTAATAAGCATACCTCATAACAATATTCACATGATTTCTGTACCCCAGAGAAATGCTGTGGCCTAAAAACATCATATTGAAGGAGCCATTAACATAATTCTCTTCAATCTCAATCCTGTAAATTAAACCAGCTAATTACTCCCATAAATCACATGATCTTTTCTAGTACCAATGCATATAAACTATGTGCTCAAATGGAAAGACCTAAAGCTCATACCAACCTGATGTCTGGTCCAGCTCTCTCCTTTATATTTTCCAATTGTGATTTAATATACAAAGCAGCCTTTTTTAATCCGGGACGCCCTTCCTGTCAATCATCCACACCTTTTACTAACTACCCGATCATTATAAGTCCACTTCTACCAGTACAACTAATAAATATCACTGCATTAGCAGTGAAACATACAAACACCCAAGTACGAATTATAAGTTTATAACGTCTTTGTCATCTTCAGCATAGCCAATAATCAGAAACTGACTGACAACTTTCATCCAATTATATCGAAAGAGAGCATCAAGATTCAATTTCTGAAACCAACAACAAAACAGACCCAAAACAAAAGTAACAGAAAGAAACTTAAAGCAATTCTTGGATATAATTAACAAGTACATAAAAGAAACAGGCACGAACAGCACGAACACGTGTAAAAATATGAACATGCATACTGATGTTAGATAGAAAACGCACTTGACGGCCATCTTCGGTCAACACACGGACATGTTCGACTGCTCTTGCCTCGGAGAAACGATCAAGAGGAGCGTCGATGCCAAGAGGTTTAACGAATTTGATGTGTATTACAAAATAGGTTAACACCGCCAGGAGACCATACATAATCGTTAGAAAGAACATGAACTTGAATCCGGCCGCATCTCTGGCGCTAATCCTGTAAACCATTTTCGGGATATATGTTTCTTTGCAGATACGGACTAAAACAAGAAGATAAGTCAGACTGTTAGGTGAGGCTAAGACTTTGCAGTTGTGCTCACGTAATAAATTACAAATGGAGGGAAGGAGAATTTGAAGGAAAGGGAGAAGATGCTACTCTCTGTCCGTCACCAACACTTGGATACATGAAACTTCGTTCCTTGTGCGAGAGCTTTGTTCTTTCCTTGTCCATTTGCGAATTGCCACGACATGAGTAAGACGTTGGCGGAGGAAAGTTAGTTGAGTTGGGCTTTTGGGTCAGAAAGTAAGACTAATCTCTTTGGGCTTTTGATGAAGTTTGCCGGCGGAATATTCCAACGTCCAAGTCAAGTTCGGGTTCTACAACCTGAAGTATAAACCTCATCAACATATAAAACAACGTTATTTTCGTTATATAACAATATGACATCGTTTTATCATTGAATATTTGAATTGCGACGTCGCCTATAGCTTACCTCACCTTCCTAATGCTGCATCTCTCATCTCTATCATTCTTATTAAAATGTGAGAAAGCTGTATGCTCGTGCAAAAATCTTGGTATTGTCTACTTGATTGATGCTTCTGAAATAATTGTAAGTGTGACAATACATCTTTGCTTTTTCTTTTTGGTCTCTCCTCTATGAATGAATGTGGATTTAGTGTGAATTATGTTTTGCTAACCTTAATAGATACGTAAGATGCTAACTCACAATACCATCAAGAAAGGAGAACTAGATCTTCTGTACCTATAATCTTGTGTCAACTTTATACCATACGATCGTGTTCACACATTTTTTTGAATCCTACATATTTATGTAGATGAGATCGTATGAAACAGGATTGGTATAGAGTTATTAACACAGAAGATTTAATCCTTAAACAGGATTGGTACAGAGTTATGCTAAAGTAGGTAAGTGTATTGAGTGTCTATCAAGTTAAGACACCGTACCAGCAAAAGAGCAATGGTGGTTAGCAAAGGTAACCATTGCACGTTACAACCCCAAAGCTAGTGAACGATGCAAGTAGAAAGATAAGAAAACTTACCATATGGCCTAATAATACAAGAAAAAATTACAGTAATGTTTAGGGACTTCACACGAGGGGTCGAAGAAAGTCGTGTGAAATGGAGATTTTACAGAGGAGAGAAGTTCTTCTACGTTTAAAGAAAATGAATTGAGATAATTAATTATCGTCACTGACTAAATCACAGATGATCGGTGGTCCCACTTAATTAATCGGAAGGGTTTGAGATGGATTTCCTATACCTGCATATAGCATATAATTTCTGATACAGATCGGCCGTCCAGTTTTAAAGAGACAAGCCACCGAATTAATACATTTCCATTTTGTGTCACTTTATCGGTTGCGTTGCGCCTAAGTCGACGCTGCAAGCTAAAAGCAGCAGCACAGAGAAAACAAAAAGAACAGAAGATCGTAAACGTTCCAACATGTACGCAAAAGTGATCCTCTCCCTTGTATTCGCTCTTCTTCTTTTAATCACCTACGGTATCTTCATCGGCACCGATGATATTAGACCCTACTTCTTTCCGTCACAGTCACTGTCGCTGGTACCGGCGAGGGTATGCGAAAACGTACCGCCTCTGAAGGTTTACATGTACGATCTTCCTCGGAGATTCAATGTCGGAATGATGGACCACAAGGCCAGGGACGATGAACCGGTAACTGCTGAGAATTTACCCCGGTGGGGTAAAAATTCGGGACTGAGAAAACAGCACAGTGTCGAGTACTGGTTAATGGCTTCTCTTTTGGATTATGGCGGTGGAGAGGATAGAGAAGCGGTTAGGGTTTTGGATCCGGAGATAGCTGATGCGTTCTACGTGCCGTTTTTCTCTTCGTTGAGCTTCAATACGCATGGGCATACAATGACGGATCCGGAGACGTTGAAAGATCGCCAATTGCAGGTAGTGTAATCATGCTGCTTATTAGATTTGGCAGTGGTGTGGTTTGGTTTGTAGAATTTTGAATTTGAAGCTTAGAGTTTTAGTCCTTGAGGAAAGTTAACATTTGGCGCTTTTTAAAATCTTCTTAGAGCTCATTACTTTGCAAACTCGTTGGAAGATGGCAAATATTGGGAATTAGCTCAATAGAGGATTGGTCAATGTTTCAATTTATTCTAGCGGTTAAATTTTAGAACCTATCACAAAAAAATTGAAGGTTCGTATCTAGCTCTCTGCTAGAGCTGTCAACTCTGTTTCATGAGTGCGAATAATCAGGGCTTTCGAATAAATGGATGTGTTACAGATTGACACGATTAGAGTTTTCGTGAGTCGATACAAGCTATGTGCATGAGTGCTAAAACAAAGTCAAGTTGTTTTGTGAACCGTTGAACTTGGTGGTGACGATTTTGCAGTTTCTGCAATGGTTAAATAATATGCTTTTTTCTGGCCCCGTATTGTTTAATAGAATGAATAGAGGCACTACCCCACAATGCTATGAAGTAAATCACGGAACTTCTTTAAGCAATTGCAATTCATCTGCTAATCATCGGTTAGAGATCAAACTTATTATTATCAAAATGATTCGAACTGTTTCAAAGACTCAATGGGCATTCTCTTTTGCATTGGGCTCTCACATTAACAGATCTTTTGATGATATACGCATGACTTTCACTAGCTAGCAGGGTTGGTTTGTTGTGCCTGCAGTTATAATGGGTAATGGATGTCACCTACAAATAACCTTTTTGTCTGTCAGCATTTTTAATTTGATTCTGAATAACTTGTCTTTTGAAACCCTTTCTTGTAAATTGAATTTTTTATTTGTTTCTTCATAGCAAGATTGTGATGAATGCTCATTTTTGCCAACTTAGCGCCTACGTTCTCAAATCATGCTTTTTACGTTGTCATTTTTGAGGGTATTTATGGCCTGAACTTCTGCATCTTCACCTATGTTTGACTGGGAGATACTTTTGCTTTCAGGCTGATCTATTAGAATTCCTGCAAAAGTCCAAGTATTGGCAAAGGTCTGGCGGCAGAGATCATGTGATTCCTATGACACATCCAAATGCTTTTAGATTTCTGCGGCAACAAGTGAATGCATCTATTCTTATTGTTGCAGATTTTGGTCGTTATCCTAAAACTATGTCAACTCTTAGTAAGGACGTGGTGGCCCCTTATGTACATGTTGTGGATTCTTTTATAAATGATGATCTTCAAGACCCATTTCAGTCTCGCACCACACTTCTTTTCTTCCGGGGAAATACAATCAGGAAAGCCGTATGTCAATATGAGATGTCCACACTGTTTTTATTTTTCATTTGGATGTTGAAGTGATGCTAACAATCCTCATGTTTCAGGAAGGCAAAGTCCGTATTAAATTGGAAAAGATTTTAGCTGGTTATGATGATGTTCGCTATGAGAGGAGCACACCTACAACAGAAACAATTGAAACAGTATGTAATTGCATTAAAAGAAATTTGTTGAAACAGTAATGTCACCGCATATCAAGGACCTTTCCTATAAAACATCTTTGCACTTTCCATTTCTTGATTTATTTGGAGGATAGAACTAGTATTTTTCCTTCTGAGTGTAGTTTCTGCCAATTCAAATTCCTTATTACCATGCACAAGACATGCAGAATCATAGTTTTCACTCCATCAGTTCAGTTTCTGATTAACTTCTATGATGGATGCATTTTCAGCATACCAAATTTGATGTTAAATGATATAATTGAACTCTAGGAAGTTGCTCGTCAAAATTAAACGTCATTTCCATCTTGATATGAAAACTCTTCTCCTTATTGGTGAAGGGATACAACCATACAGGTGCTGTTGTCATGGGATCAGGACATCCAGTAAACGAAATTATCAGTTCCCTAGACAGTTGATTAGTTTGATAATATAATTTCTTCCATATTCTTCTCATATCTCATTGCTTTTACATTTCTTTTTGTTTATTTACCAGTCCACGCAAGGGATGCGTTCGTCAAAGTTCTGCTTAGATCCTGCAGGAGACACTCCATCGTCTTGCCGGCTATTTGATGCTATTGTAAGCCACTGTGTTCCTGTCATTGTGAGTGATAAAATTGAGCTCCCCTATGAGGATGAGATTGACTACAACCAATTTTCCATTTTCTACTCGATGGAAGAGGCAATACAGCCTGGTTTCTTGGTTGATCAGCTCCGCCAATTCCCAAAAGAAAGATGGGTCAAAATGTGGAAGCAGCTTAAGAACATTTCTCATCATTTTGAATTCCAGTTCCCCCCTAAGAAAGATGATGCAGTCAACTTTTTGTGGAGGGAGGTAAAGCACAAACTTCCGGCAGCCAAACTTGCTGTGCATAGGAGTCGGAGATTGAAAATTCCAGACTGGTGGCAACGGAGAATATGATCATGAAGCTTAAAACTACAGAAGACTGTACAGTCATCATCGTCCTATCCTTCCTAGCTTGTAACAGTAACTTTTTTGGAAGGTATACTCAGATGTAGTTACAGGCATCACCCTTTTTGCATCTGACTTTATAGATCATTTAACAAATATCAAAGAAGATTCATTCTTGACGAGGACAATCTGGAGCTTTATCTGCGGTAAATAGTGATTAGATTGAAATTTTGGCTCTGATATATTTCTTTTCTTTTCCGTTTTTTTTCCCTCTTTTTGGTGGGAGTGATAGATATTGATGTATTACATTGAAAGGTAGAGAAGTGAGCTTATCGAGTATGTAATGACGCGGCTGTAAAACATCCAAACGGTGGTAGGATTATGTTGCCATTGGACTTTGATTCCCTTTTCTGGGATTTCCGCATTAAGTTAACGTCACCATACGAGACTGTTATTTTGCAAAAGAAATTTGTCTTCTACCTGTATTGTAATTGTAACATTACTTAACTTGCTTGTAAAATGTACATAGTTTAGCGAAACTAGCAAGGTTGTAGAGGATCTGAGGTGGCTGTATGCGATTGCACATAAGAAAACAACAAATATATTTGAAATTAAGTCCAAAATCGCCACATATGGCAATTAAAGTCGTCTTTGTCGTGTATTAAACCCGA
The DNA here is from genome assembly GCA_026770325.2 of Erythroxylum fimbriatum. NCBI lineage: Eukaryota > Viridiplantae > Streptophyta > Magnoliopsida > Malpighiales > Erythroxylaceae > Erythroxylum > Erythroxylum fimbriatum. Next base: position 6,681,875 of record JANZLH020000035.1, on the reverse strand, counting down.
CATATTTCCATATACATATATATTATAAGAATGCAATGGGCGTCAGATTCAGAGCTACGCTTTTAAGTTTGAACCATACAAACTTGGATTTGGATTTTGTTTAACCGGCAGACCACCGACTACAGCAGCTAACATGGCTTTGGCCTTTGTTATAATAGTTAAAAAGAAAAAGAAAAAGGAAGTGCATAACGTCCACCCCAATGGTGAAGCGTGAGCGACATCCGTTATTATTGCTATACCCATCCTCTTAAGTCCTTAGCATCTCAGAATGAAAAGCAGTCCATCCTCCATCATATCACATGTCTTTAGGCTTATTTCCCGTTTTCCAGATGCATGTCACGTGGCAGTCACTCATGTCTTCAAAATTGCTATTTCAATCAAACTGAAGTAAGGTTAGAAGATTAAGTTCTGTTTTAGTAAAGAATTCCCAATAAAAAGGTATAAAGCGATTCAATAGTATCATCATTCGTCTCAACTGCAGTTTCAACGCGAGCTCCCTGACCTGAATCAGTTGTATCCACTTGTCATTCCGGTAACCAGAAGTTCGGAACTTAACTACCAAAGTTCTATTCAAAGCTCAAAAACCAAAGGCAGATGGAGCTACCATGGGAACGGTACAACTGATAGATCTAAATACTAAAGGAAGATTGAGCTAGCTTGCAATTTGGCGATGATGTTCAACAATATCATCTTTAAAAAAACATTAGATCTATGTCATTATCACTAAAAAAATTACATTAAAGTCATACTTGAGCAGTTGACCACTTGATGCACACATTCTACACTAGTTCGTGTGGGTTGTCTGTCCTGCTACGATATGTTAACCTTTTAACTTTATTTTATAAAAATATTTAAATTCCATTATGTTATTTTATTAAATAAATAGTTGGGTATACATATTAACAATGTTTTAAAAATTAAATTGATAAGTTAAGATGTTTAAGTTTAAAATTTTCAACATTGTAATAAAATCAGATAAAGATTAAATAAATTTTAAAATTTTAAAATATGATTGAAAGATATTATTTTTACATATAAAAGAATTTAAAGTTATAAATGAAAATTAATAAATTTATTTTAGTTTATAAAAACTTTTATTTATAAAAATTGACTAATTAATTAATAAATTAATCAGTTTTTAATAATAAAAGTTATTAAAGTAAATCG
>JANZLH020000035.1:6658491-6678437 GCA_026770325.2 Erythroxylum fimbriatum | reverse complement strand
TGTATAATAATTAATTAACAATTTTAATATTACAAGATACTTTTATATAATTTAAAATATTTAAAAAATAAGTAAGCTTACTTAAAATTTATAATTCTTTTACATTTTTTAAACCCACTAAAATAAACAAAGCAAAACATAAGGCAAATAACATAAAAGAATCCTTATAATATACTTGATTATTTATCTTAACCTCTGTGTTTTTAATTCGTTCACCCTAGCCTCTGTGTTTTGTAATCTTATTCAAGATGCCCATTTGAGTTTTTTCGGACAAAATTACCCTTGGATTATTTGAAAAAATACGTACACAAAAAAATCTGTATTCAAATAATCCAAGGGTAATTTTGTCCGAAAAAACTCAAATGAACATCTTGAATGAAATTACAAAACACAAAAGTTAAAGTAAACAAAAAGTAAGATGAATAATCAACTATATCACACTTTTTTTTTAAGGTTATTTTCCAAAACATAACATGGAACTATCGGGGAGTTCGCGAAGGAAACGTTGGCCGGCCCTGGCCTACAATAGTTTTCGGCACCAAACCATGATTTTCCTTGAGAAGTATTTATGCTCTTGGTTTTTGTGTAGATTTTGCAATCCTGTCAAGGACCAGTTATTCTTAAACAGTTTACTCTTTTCAACAATCTTAGCAGAAGTCGGACAAGAACAAAAGCCACTCTCTCACTCTGTCTCTGCTCTTATCTTTCTCGCCACTCCTGAAACCAAAGAGACTTTTCCAAGTTATCAGACTTAAGCAGTACTGCAAAAGATTAATGAGATGAGTTTGGTTAGGACTCAGAGCAACTGCGTTACAGTCCGCACTATCTCTTCTTCAACATACATCAACAGATGTGGTCCTGGTTCTGCTTCTTCAGGTTTCCTGACTTTCTTTCTCTCTAATATGAACCTCGTTTCAATGTTAATTAACAGTCTTACTATGTTCCTTAGAATTTTGCCTCATATCTTTGTTTCTGCGCAATGCCTGATTCTATTGCCCTTTTTCGCTCCATTGCTCACTTATTAAGGGTGATATTACCTATGGTCAATTCCTGAACTGCCCGGCTTCCTAAGCTTTGCTTTTAGTATCACTGCGTGTTATCTTTTCACCAGGAAGTTTAGGTGCCAGCTTCTTGGCATCATAAAGTTTGGATTTTCATTTTACGGCCTACCCTTTTAATTTCTATGTAGATTAAGCCGTTTGGGATTAAATTTCTTGCTTCTCATCTGTTTCCTTTGTTAAAGATCCGTGTTTTTACGAGAACATGGAACGGTTTCCCAAGTACTGGCGGACATAGGTGCACCAAACCTAGATTTCGGCGACGTCTCCTTTGTCTGAATGTCTGTGCTTCTCGTGCTTATGTTTGTCTCCAGCTTTTTCCCCATCTTGTCTTGAATCAAACTTGCACTAGTTTGTTAAGAAAATTTTAGAAATATACGTAGCAATATCACCTTGGTGTTGATTCTTGGAATGGGAAGACTTCCTAATTAGAACTACCATCTCTAATAATGCCGGATTTGCCGCAATGGGGGTGTGAGGAGTGGAGGAAGATGCACGCCGGCTTCATTCAATCATTTTCAGCCTATTTTAGAGGACCCACCTGCGTCAATGCCGGTCTTATTCCTCACTGACTGTTCTTGATTAGACTGCACATGTCTGGCTTGAGGTTACCGTACGGTGAATACTCCAAAACCAGAAAGCATGTAACCCAAAGTGGAAGTTTCGACGTGACACTAAAGAGTCCTTCTCTAATCAGTTTGGGCCTTTAGCGTATTTCAGTTGGAAAGTTACTTTTCCGTTCCATGATCTAACCCAATCCCACTAAGTGTTTATACAAGCCCAACACCAGAGAGAATACACAGAGTGCGACCCCATGAGATCAAGCTCTCACATGGACGCCATAAGTTATGAATGTGGTAGGATTTGTGGTCCCAGAGTTCCAGCTCAGCGCGTCTCGCACACTTTCATACTTTTGTTTATGTGGGGTTGAGTGAGGACGGTCACGACACTGCGTCAGGTACTAAGGCTGTCGTGAAAAGCAGATGACAATAACTAGAGGAAATAATATAACGCCACTCTATGGTGTCTCACTTTATACGCATATAGATTTTATATTGGCTTGCGTAAATGAATTGTTTAGAGCCTTACTCGTTAGGCACGTGAGTGTTATCTCCAGCCTACATGTCCATGGTCCTACCTACTAATAGCCTTTTCAACGTTTTTACTAGAGAGCTAACCTACAACTACTCCATCCATTCGCTTGTTGCTTCTTGGTTTTAGGCTCATTGTTAGCGAAATAATAGTTTGAATAGGCTGATGTTATTTGGACCACCTGAACTTAGCAACTTTTTGATTTCTTATCTTATTTGCTGACATGAAATGCTTTGGCGTGGTTGTTGAACCACAACCAGGTGGCTAAACTTTTGGCTTGCTTCTATGGCATGTTTTTTCCCTGTTAGTTCACTGTTGCTGATGTTTATCATGAAGAAGTTTTATTAGGATGCTTGTTAAGCACAAGAACTGTTTGGGTCTGTGCAGAGGATGCAACTTGTGGGACTCCTACTTGGATTGGTAAGGGCCTCACATGTGTGTGCTTCCAGCGAAAGGGAACTTATCAGCAGGTTTACATGAATTTGACACCATCACAGGCAAGTCTTGACTAAAACCTGCCCTGCATTGAACAAAGGCTGGGTATAGGAAAATTGTGGTTCAGACTTCAGACTCTTGTTACTACTGTTGCTTTGTCTACATCAGTCAACGGTCTGAATCACTTTGTGGATATGTATTGAGAGATGTCATTATCAGAATAAAATTTCCTCCTAACAAATAAACACATGTTGAGCTGATTATTAGCTTGTTTGTGCACTGAGCTAAGCGACGGATAATTAGATTGGTCAACCAATGACTACTTGGAAGGAAACTAAGTTCTGCTCATGCATTCTCTGTTTGATCGTTCTTATTCGTCCGTGCAATGAAATTTTATGATCCATTACTCCCCAGACACGATAACCATGATTATAAGATATGGATGATGTAGGGGTTGGCTTAAATTCAGTTCAAAGTTGATGAACATTTTTTCATTATCTTAAATTAGCTTTGTTAACGATGATGAAGAAGCAAATCTATATTGAGCAGGAAAACCCTCATATGTCCTTCTCTTGTTACTATCATTGAATGTTCAACTACATTATTGTGAATTATGATTTCGAAACTTGCAGGAAGAAAGACTCAGACGATTGAAGCACCGAATGAAAATTCAATTTGATGCTTCCAGGCTAGATCACCAGGTATCTCTGCAAGTCCATTTACTTGTGACCAAATATGCTTTTGAGCACTTAAATTTCAAACTTTCAAAATCAATCTTTTTCATTTCTTGTTAATGAAAATTTTTCATATTGACAGGAAGCCTTGAGAGCACTGTGGTCGGCCACTTATCCTGATCGTGAGCTTAATGCATTGATTTCCGATCAATGGAAAGAAATGGGATGGCAAGGAAAAGATCCATCTACTGATTTCAGGTTGTTTTTTACTGCCAGCATCTTCTTTACTCTGGCAGATTTCGATTGACTCTGATTAGTCAAATTCAATTGGATATTGCTACTGAACAGAGGAGCTGGATTCATTTCTCTGGAGAACCTGTTGTTCTTTGCCAAGACCTTTTCGGTAAGATTACTAATCTTGGTGTTGCTGAGAGAGACTAAACAATACTTATCTCTCACATCTAATATTCTTTCCGATATATCATACTTTTTACTTTTGCAGACATCATTCCAGCGATTACTAAAAAAGCAGGGGGGCAAGCGATCTGCTTGGGAATACCCTTTTGCTGTTGCCGGTGTAAATATAACATTCATGATCATGCAAATGCTTGACCTTGAAGCCTGTAAGTATAAAGTGAACTTTTCCTTTAATCAATTTTGAATAAAGAAGTAAGTTTCAATCTCTGGAATCTGTGAAGACTCTTTAGTACCCTGCACATGGAAGGCCAAGGTGTATTAAGGAGTCTTCTTATTTTCGACAACGTCTAGTTCTGATTATTAAATGTACTTCTTATAATGTGGGTTTGCTCCTTTATCTGCAGCAAAACCAAAGACATTTGTCAGATCAGTGTTCATACAGATGTTGTCAGGTAAGAGCGAGCAATTGCTTACAACTATTTGCCCTAAAGAGACTTGTATAGCCCCAAGCCTTAGAATACTAAGTTACTGAGAGGTTATGATCTTCAGAAAATGAATGGGCATTTGATTTGCTCTACTGTGTGGCTTTTATGATCATGGACAAGCAATGGCTAGAGAGAAATGCAACGTACATGGAGTTCAACGTAAGAAGAATTCAGTTCGCTAGTTGTTTATTACCGTAGAACATGTTTCGTAAATGTTACCGACAGATGTTTACATTTGTATAGGACGTTCTGAAGTCGACGCGAGCTCAGGTGGAAAGAGAACTTCTAATGGATGACGTCCTACATATTGAAGACATGCCCTCCTATAGCCTTCTCTCTTAACCATATCAATCACAAAGACGCTGAATTTCACGTCTATACCATTCCTTACTTTCCCACTTCCTCCTGTTAAGTGTATCTTACTAGAGTCTCATCACTCACACGTAGTAAACTTGGATGCTCGAGCTCAGACATGACATTGTATGAGGTGGATGGGTACAGCAATGGGAAATTATGTTTTTCACGATTAATTTTTCCGTGGGCTTTAGGCGTTTAGATGTTATGGTCTAGTGAATTATTATTTATTAGTGTTCATGATTCATCCTAAGCCAGTGGAGTGCGTACGTAACTTGATTGAGCAGCCCGAATTGGCGACATGTTTGTTTCTTTTAAATGCGAGTTCCTCTCCAGCATAATAGAAAGATAAGATCTTGGTAGAAGATGAAGTGAGGAGAAAATGGAAGCAGACAGATTTCATCCATAGCTTATATGAATGAATGAAGTAGAAACAGGTAAAAAGAAATTTGTGGGCAAAAGTGTGAAAAGGACCAGTTGAACGTTTAATTATTAAACGGCAGGTAATCTGAAAGAGGGGGTGAAGGTAGTTATTAAATGACTGTTAGGGTATGTTTGGTTAGTCGTAATGTTTTTAATCAAATGAAATAAAATGGAATAGTTTATAATAGTTATTAAATGACTGTTAGGGTATGTTTGGTTAGTCGTAATGTTTTTAATCAAATGAAATAAAATGAAATAGTTTATAATAAAATGAAACGTAAACGAATGTAATATTAGAAAATTGTTGTTTGGAAGGAATAGAAAGATTCATAATGAAATGTAATAAAATATTGTTTGGCTGAAGAGTTTATAATGTAATATAGTGTAAAGTTGTTTATTATTTTATATTTCATCTTAAACCTCCCAAATGGGAGTTTTTTGGGAGGTTTTTTTTTTTTTACTGTTTAGGATGGAATAAGATGTAATATAAAACCTCATCTTTCATCTCATTATATTTTATTCCATTATAAAGCAAAAGTATAAAAAGGACCAGTTGAATGTTTAATAATTAAAAGTTCAACTGGTCCTTTTTAAACGACAAATAATTTGAAAGAGGAGTTGAAGATAGTTATTAAATGGTTGTTAGGCTATGTTTGGTTGGACATAAAGTTTTTAATGAAATTGAATAAAATGGAACAGTTTATGATAAAAATGGAACGAAAATGGATATAATATTAGAAAATTGTTGTTTGGAAGGAATGGAAGGGTTCATAATGTAATATAGTGAAATGTTGTTTGGATGAAAAATTTATAATATAATATAGTCTAAAGTTATTTATCATTTTACATTCCATCCTAAATGATAACCTGGCACCTCCACATTTATCCGAGTGGTCCAATTTTGCATTAAAATCACCGCCTATAATCCAGGATCTATGTGTAGAGCAACCTACCCAACTTAAAACGGGCTAGAGAAAAGATTGGGAAGCCATTTGCGGGCTAGCATAAATTGCTGTAAAATCGAACGAACCAGTAGCAAACTTGATGGTGGTATGGACAAATTGGCGATGGGCTATCACGACTGAGATATCAAATTCAGTCTTCCATAAAAGCCAAATCCCACCCGAAAAACCTACAGCTTCTACGCTAAAAGAGAAATCTAAACCCAAAGAATGGACTACTGCGTTGGCCCTAGTACCACTAATGCGAGTTTCTAGCAATACTAATATACCAGGTTTATAAGTACGCAAGTAATTACGCAGGATGGCTAGGAACCTAGTTCCCCCTGCCCCTCAGCAGTTCCAAATGAAAATCGACATAATTAGAAAAAATAGTCTATTCTATGACTAAAGACAAACCTGTACCTTGTGCGGGATCTGCCATGATACCCTCAGCCTGCGCGTTGATTCAAGCTCCTCATCGGACTGCAGTTGAGGCCGGTCCTCCGGTTCACCCGACTCGGTTCCTAAATTTGGAGGTTCGGTAGGAGGGATTACAATGCCCTCCTTATTAATACTCGCCTCCTGGTTCTCGACTCCTTCCATAAACTGGAGGCCTGCCTCAGCACCTGGAGCACGCTCCTCAATAATCTAGCGATCACAAACCATTTCCGTGTGGAAGGAGAGTTCAATCGCTAGGTGTTTTTCCTGTATGGATGGTTGGATTTGGAATTGAGGGACAATAAGCATCCCTAGATCGTGATGAGCCCTGGCCTGGAAGCTTTCTCCCCGGTTTTTCTGGGTAAGGGTTGCTATTGAGCCTCTTGGGCTCTTTTTGGCATTACATTTGGGCCCATCTGATTTAAACACGAGCCCTTGTTGCACCTATTTTCCTTTACCCAAAACATGTCACATTGAATTTCTGTCCAAAGCCAAAAGGGGTATTGGTTCATAGGACCGCCTGATGTCCCTCCTCCTCAGTTTCCTTGCCTTCCTGCCCTGCCAGGACAGAAAACCTCAAGCCCCCCTTGCACGTCCCCTCCCTATCGCTTCCAGGCTGCACTAGCAGTTGCGTGGATTTCCTTGGAGGTCTCTTTTGTACTTGTGTCTATGACCCATACCCGTTGGAGCTTCTGCCTGTTGCTGCTACGGTGGTCGACATCCCTAACTTGACACTGGTACGCAATGGTGAGCTTAAGTCAATATCAACAGCCAATCTAGCAAACTTTCCCTGGTTCTTCTGCAGCGTAGCTTCATCAATACGCATTGTCGTCCCTACCAAGTTACCTAAAGATGTAAGAATCTGAGGGTGGTATCTTGCAATGGAAAGGACGAGAATTCTTATCCACACCACTACGTGATTCACCATTCCATGTGAGGGTCGGAACAATGGCACCCATCTCTGCACCGATAAAACCTGTCCAAAAATCACCCATGGTCCTTGTGCCAATGCCTTTGGGAAGTCGTCTTCCTCCTTGAACCGCACTAGGAAGTATTCGTGCTCTAGGTCCACTATCTTCATCGGTCCCTTTGGGTTCAACATGGACCCCAACTGCGAGCTGAGAAGGCGAAAACTTATCCGTCGACCACGCAGCTTGACGACGACAGCGTTGGCCCATTGAATGTCTAGCCTGTTCTTGAGGTTGGTAGAGAGGGTGATGCCCATAATTATATTCTTAACTGGAGCCATGTGAATTTTGGGAGAGAAATAGGATCAGATAATAATATGTTCCTACCTTATTTTATAAGTATTCATCCATTCAGGAAATGAGATCTATAAAAAAATGAATGGATGGATACTCATGAAATATAATAAGAATAGGATAATAGAAACATGTGATTAACCTGAAAAATAGTGAGGTGGGGTATGACATGAGCAATCAGTCCAAGGATTACTCTTTCCCATTTTGTTTCATCAATTATCAGCCATCCAATTTCTCTCGAGCCCACTTATTGGATAGCTGAAAATTAATGGAACAAAATAGAAACAGAATATTTGATAAAGGTGATTTGTTCATGACAAGAGGGGATCATATCACTTGTATTAGTTATTCTATTCTATTATATTCTATTCCATTAATTTTTAGCCATCCAATTTCTCTCTTGCCCACTTATCGTATAGCTGAAAATTAATAGAACATAATGAAAACAAACTATCTGGTACAAGTGAGCTGTTCCCAACATGAGGGGATCAGATCTCCTGTATTAGGTAATATTTTATACTCTATTCTATAAATTTTCAACCATCTAATTTCTTTTTGACTCACTTATTGGATGATTAAAAATTAATGGAACAGAATGAGAATAGATTACCTGGTACAAGTGATCTGTTCCTAACATGAGGGGATTAGATTGCCTATATCAGGTAATCTGTTCTACTCTATTCCATCAATTTTCAACCATCCAATTTCTCACTGACCCACTTATTGGATGGTTGAAAATAGAACAAACTGAGAATAGACTACCTAATACAGGGGCCTGTTCCTTACATGGGAGGATCAGATCACCTGTATCAGGTAATCTGTTCTACTCTATTTTATCAATTTTTAACTATCCAATTTTTTTCTAACCCATTTATTAAATGGTTGAAAATTAACAACATAAAATGGGAACAGACTACCAGGTGATCTGTTCCCACGACATGACATGAGTACAAAACATAAAAGAGATGTTGGAATGTCAGGCATGTCAAAATAGTACCACAAGAACTTGTAGATCCAGAGATAGTGTTCGTGCAGAAACAGAAACACCTGACTGGACAACAATGGAGTAGAACGAACACCAGGAAGAACATAGAATGTACGTGCAAAAACAATCCAACAATCATTGATTGGACCAAAAGGACAAGAATATCACAACTTCTTATTTCTAAACCTAAAGGCCCAAAACTAATTATCTGATGGGCCAAGAGCGTCAAACAGCTGAAGCCTTTATCCTTTAACCACAAGCATTGTTTGTTCTTTACTGTTAGTAGAGAATGATGACCTTAACACGCAATGAGGCATCTCCTTTTCCTGCGGAAAACTTCAAAGTAAGAAATAAAGATAAGGAAAGATTGACATCTACATGTTGAGACTATAGTACATTAGGAAATAGATTTTGATAATTTCAACTTCAAGTTAATGACACATTTAATATAATTCTAAACTCCAATTTAATTAATGTTTTCCATAATTGCATCATAGATTATGTACTAATCTCATCATCATTAGTTAAGATTCAACGAAGATGTGATTGAAACCAAATACAACATCACTCGATCAGTATGACAATCCTTCCTGAAGCCATAATTTGGTCCTTGACACTCTTGGTATCTTACTCTAAATCCCTCTCTGCCACAAAAATTAAAGTTCTCTTTAATGGGGTCCCTTGCTGATGGGTATTCTAGTAGCTTATCTCTGAAACAACTGTGGAGAACTCTCTTTTTCAAATGCCAACTGCAAAATAATGTTGAAAAATTGAATCAGGTGGAGTGCTCTGTTGAAAATGATTCAGTACCTCACCTCATTCATGAAAACGATTCACGACCTATCCTCACTCACATGATTACTGCATCTGATGAAAGTACAGCGGAAGCTAAAGACACATGTTAAAGTTAACAAGTAGCAATCTGTCCACAATAGAAAAGGTCGAGAATGTAATCTGCTTGATATAGATAGCATAAATTATTACATTATTATCAGATACAACAAAATAAACAAACTGAAAATAGCTAATAAATGATTATTAGTTGATAAACGTTAAGCACGGCTCAATTGTTTATATTAACTGTTACAAACATTATTTTGCAGCTTTGGCTAACCACGTAAAAACTTGACTATCCAACGCTTTTAAACACTGGATGCAAGCTTCTTGCACCTGGCAGAGATTGCGTTAGGAATGAGTTCAGTTAAAACGCTTGTCTAATACAACTATGCTTCTGAGTGAGGCACAGATCAATGAATAAGAAACTTTAACTTGGTTTAAAGATAAAAGGGGGATTTCTACCTTCTCAAATTTAAATTGTGAGTGTGAGGCACAACCTGACCTGAGATTCAATTCTTGATAGCCCTGGCTGATCCTTGAACTCCAAGCGTTAGGATACCAACCTGTGTAGCCTTATCTTCTAAGCAAATTCTAGCAACAAAATTCCTTGTCATCAGTCTCTCTCTCTATCTCTCTCTCCCCCTCTATCTCACTCAATGCTCAACTCTTAGAAAGGAGTTCAAATCAAATGCTTTCTGCTTTCAGTATCCAGATAGAGCTAACACATTCAAGTAAACCAAATACTACAAAACCTTAGAACATCAGATGGGTTCCTTCCAAACGCCAATTACAATGCATAGTTCTGCGTTGCTGGAAACATCATGCGGTTATCTACTTCAGGAATTGCAGGCAAGTGGGTCTTTAGAACGTTCTAATTTAAACATATGTGTAGTAATTGCTACATTCTTAATCTGAATTCGTATAAATTTGAAACAGATGATCTGGGATGAAGTTGGTGAAGATAAGTTCGAAAGAGAGAAGGTTCTGCTTGATTTGGAGCAGGAGTGCCTAGAGGTCTATAGGAGAAAAGTTGACAGCGCAAACATATCAAGAGCTCGCCTGCATCAAGAGTTGGCAGAATCTGAAGCTGAATTTACCCATCTTCTTCTCTCCCTTGGTGAACGATCACTGCCTGGACGGGTAAGTTGTCCATCAACCTGTGTCCAGTTAGGCGTAGAAACTACTAGGTAAATACTTCCGCATAAGTGGACAGAAACATTTTTGCTTGAGATTAGCTTAGTCAGTAATGAATACCTATAAGTAGCATAAAAATGGCCCAAACTGCTTGTAGAGGTCAAAAACTGATACAAGCTACTGATTAGAGGCCTTTGCACATTTGATTCAAACAGAAATAATATCAAGTAAAATTTGTCTAAACCAGCCAGTTGTATTGGACAAGTCATTAGGAATCCTGTCACAAGAAATTAGCATTGACATGTTGGTCACTAATGGCTAAATGCAGCCAGAAAAAAGGTCAGGAACGCTCAAAGAGCAGCTAGATGCTATCACACCAGCTTTGCTGGAGATGCGGTTGAGAAAAGAGGAGAGAGTGAACCAGTTTCGAGCTGTTCAAGGGCAAATTCAGAAAATCTCTGCAGAAATTGCTGGCCAATCAGTTTATGATGACTCAATAACAAATGTCATAGTAAATGAGAATGATCTTTCCCTGAAGAAGCTAGAAGAGTCTCAGGTTGAACTACAAAGACTCCACGGTGAAAAGGTATGTGATATATAGACTGTGTTCACTATTTTGGACATTATTGTAAACGATCCTAAATCGCTTATCTTTTGCTGGCTTCAAAGAATGATAGGCTTCAGCGGGTGGAGACATATACAGATGCAATCAAGAATTTATCTGCTACATTAGGGATGGAATCCTCTATGATAATAACAAAAGTTCATCCAAGCCTGAATGAATTGTGTGGAATATCTAAAAATATAAGTGACAGTATTTTGGCTAAACTCGACAGTACTGTGGAATCTCTCAAAGAAGAAAAACAAAAGCGACTGGAGAAGGTAAGCGTTACTAAAGTTGTTATGCCTCCCTATTATTTTCTTGAAGCCTCAAAGACTGCTCTAGCAACAAGGTTGAAGCAGTAAACTCACAATTGCTAATTATGTTTCAACCACATGTGAATACATCAGCAGATATGGCCTCTAACTAGTAGCAGAAATGACGGTAGTTAATAATGTAATTACATTGTCAGACATACACTTTAATTGCTTAAGTTTTTGCTTCTATTGATTAATTTACATTTACTTGAAGAAGCAGAAGAGGGTATTGGCATGAGCTAATTTTTTATGCGTTACAGCTTCAACATCTTGGAAAAGCATTAACAAATTTGTGGAATCTGATGGACACACCTTATGAAGATCGTCAACTTTTTTCTCATGTCAATGGCTTATTATCTCTCTCGTCAGGTGAAGTATCAGAAGCTGGAAGCCTCGCCATAAATATGATCCAGCAGGTTAGTATGAATATTAATAGCACACAAGCACACAATAAGTTGTAACAGTTTCTTGAATTGTTTCAAGGCTGAAGCCGAAGTCAAGAGACTGGACCAGTTAAAAGCAAGTAAGATGAAAGAGCTTTTTCTGAGGAAACAGAAAGAGTTGGAAGAGATATGTAACAAATCACACATGGAAATCCCTTCACGATCACAGATGGACAATATAATAGATCTCATTAATTCGGGTAGGATTCAACAAATTTTAACTCAATGAAAACTTTTCAGTGTGGGTCTTGTTTATCTTTGTAGAAGACCACAAACTTATAGCACAAATTTTACAGGTGAGATTGACCATGCTGATCTCCTCATGAGCATGGACGAACAGATATCAAAAGCCAAAGAGGAATCTTCTAGCAGGAAGGAAATAATGGAAAAGGTGGAGAAGTGGATGCTAGCTCGTGATGAGGAGCGCTGGTTAGAAGAATACAGCAGGGTTAATTATCCAACTCAGTTATCTACGCAATTAGGCTTGCTAACAAAACAATGTTTACACGTTATGCTTCACCTCTATTTCAGGATGAAAATCGATATTCAGTAAGCAGAGGTGCCCACAAAAACTTGCGACGTGCAGAACGTGCACGAGTGATAGTCAACAAAATTCCAGGTAAGATCGGAAAGATGATCAACATGCATCACAATAGCCGAATGCATTTTTCCAAATCAATCAATTTCACAAAGTATCCCGCCCCTGCCACCACATCCTCACTCCAATAAACAAAGGGAAAAAAGAGAGAAAGAAAAGGGCTCTGTCTTACAAGGATAAAGATTTTAAATGCTGCTTCACCAAGCAAGAGTTGAACACATGAATCCATGGATTAGCGCATGTTTTACTTATTGCAGTCCATGTAGATGGCGGGATGAAATGCCAACATTCTCCAAAATGAGGGAGAATGAATAATGAAAGCAAAAATCTAAAAGCAGTAATTGTAGCAGAAAGATTTAACTTATGTCACATAACTAAGTCAAAGCCCAAATCCTGGTGTATCCTATGCTAACAATTGGTTATGCAGTTCTGGTGGCATCACTGGTAGCAAAGACTAAGAACTGGGAAGAAGAAAGGAAGAAAATATTCTTGTATGATGAAGTAAGAGAATCTATCCCTTTTGACACATAATTATTTTAGCACGCAATTCTGTTTAGATTGTAGAGTTCCCTTGCACATGTAACAATTAGACAAATTGTATCTAGGTACCTCTGCTGGCTTTGTTGGAAGAATACAAGATGCTAAGACAAGAGAAAGAGGAAGAGAAGCAAAGGGAAAGAGTTAGTATATCATACAGTACTGTATTTAACTACATTAGCATCCATGAAGAGTTTTTACACAATTTTCTATACATGCTTTTAAAAATCATTTTGTTAATCCATGTACAGAAAAAGAGGGCATTCGAGATTTTAATGTCTTCATTAAGATCAAAAGCTTATGTAGGTTGCTGAGAGCAAGTTTTACCGTACAGGAATTGAAGAAGGTGCAGAGCCAGGTACCGGTTATTCATCAAGAAAACACATTTGGGTCAAGGCCAGGAACAAGCAGTCGACGCATTCCTCAGAGGAGTTTGAATGGAAGCTTTAGTAATCCAACCCCTTTAAATAGAAGACTTTCTATGGGCATCAATCAGTTGGGGACCAACAGCGTTAATTCTGCAACTCAAGGCATATCCTTCATAAAGGAAGGGAAAAAAATGCAAGGGCAAAAGAAGCTACCTAGGCCTGGATTTGCCACTCAGTTACAAGATGAAGCAGCTTCGGTTGTCTCAACATGCTCTGGCCCCTTATCTCCCTAAATTGCAGCTGGGTTTTTCATTCTTCCCATGTTAAGAGACATCACATGTATCAAAGCGAGGTCTGATTTCAACGCTATAGTACATTCCGAAGAACAATAAGGCCACTCACTATGCAGTTCGTTGTGCGCACTAAATTAATACTTAATTGCCATTTACAAGCATGTTTCTTTGCTTTCACCTAGCAAATCCACCAGAACGATGACAGCAACCTAATTATAGTTGAGTATAAAACCGAAAGAACTATAACTTGTTTGACTTTATAACTGCCAAATAATTAACGTTATAAAACAAGCAGCTTGTAACTACTACTAACGACGAAAACTTGAAAATAATCATATGAAACAACAACAGCAAAGCAACTAACTAGGAATCATCTGACTGAATTGGGGCTCCATCTCCAGACTTGGCAAAGAAATGGTCAATACGCCGCGTGCCAGCGGTTACCGTCGTGTCGGTTACGGAAATAGCACGGGACTTGTCGCTTGCAGGCTTATCGGATGACTGAGTTGGAATGGGAAGCGAGTCGAGAAGGAAATCGCTTGTCGGTTGGTGTCTCTTAACGGCTATTCGGATGTGATCGAGTTTCACAATTTTTCGCTTCTTCTCTGTCGCAACTTCAGCCGAATTTTCCGCTAGGAAACGGAGAAAGAGGTCGGTGGAGCACGCGAGGAGTGATAGAGCCTCGGAAGTAATCTTGTTGATGTCTTTGTCGAGTTTCATGATTTTCTTGATCCGACCCGTTGGGAATTCGGATCGGGTGGGTGCTTCCGCGCTCTTCTCTTCTTCCACCATGTTGAATGAACGAGAGGTTTGATCGGATGTTGATCGACTCCAAGATCTCTTGCAACGAAAAGAGATTTTCGGGGACGTGCGTAGGGTAACTGACGCCAGCCGAATTCATTTCCCGCCAATAAGAATTCATTTCCCGCCAATAAGAATTCATATTCTCAATTTTGTTATATAAATATTTTATATTTGTACTCATCATTATCAATATCATCATCATCATCATATCAAGTTTAAAGTTCCGAAATGAAGCGAGATTTGAAAAGATCTAACAGTAGGCAACCTTATTCTTATATAATAAAGAAGCTGTTTTTGATAGATCCACATGCAGATGTGACAGAAAAATAGTGATACAGGTTAAAAGAGTAAATAAGTAAAAATGACAGGTAAAATATTTATGTAAATAAAATTACAATTAATAATAATAATGATAATAATGATAATAATGATAAAACTACTACTAATAATAAACTCAATAAAAGGATAATAATAATTATTATAATAAAACAGTAATGTCAACCGACGGATGAAAGTGAGAACGCCAAAAAAAAAGGGAGAGCAACACAGAAACTTATTTGTTGTCACTTCGACAAGAGTTATCTTAAGAACCAACCCTTTTCGATGAGGAGAGTCAAACAAGCAAAAACAACAGCTACAATAAGGGTTAGTAGAAAAGCAATCCTGAGAGTAGAACCCCAGGTGAAAACTCCAACAAAGAAATGAACTAGAACACTTCATCCCTAAGATTCATTTAATATCAAAATCTAACAAAACTTTTATCAAACACTTAATAGGACGTACTTAAACAACTTTCAAATTTAATTTTAAGCTACAAACAACCATTATGGATGCCCTTCCCATCTCACTATCTTCATTATTATGAAGACATACATTCCACACATGACTTAACACAAAACCCAGCAAAAAACAAGACCCAGATACAACAACATCACTATTAGAAGAGAAAGGAATACATACCTCAACCAACGATGACGACGATGGCAGGCGATGGAAGAAAACGACGACGACAGACAGACATAAGGAGAGAACACAAAACACAAATGGTACTATCTGTTATAAACAATATGAGCCTTTTGACCACATCCTAATACAAACTCATATTTGTAGTGTTCTTCTTAATTTCTCAACATTTTTACTTAAATTAACGTGCTTTTCTATAAAGTCATATTAAACTAAATAACTCATAATTATTAAGTAACATTCTAAACTGGCAAATATTAATTTTATTTTTTATAATTAGAACATGAGAAAAAAAAGGTATTTTAATTTGAAATTCACATAACCTCAAATATACTTACATAACATAATTTGCATCTCTATCCTCCTGTAATTAAATAAACTCAATAAGTGGAAGACACAATACATGAATATATTGAAAAAATAGATGTACATACTTTGTTATCAACTGCAGATACAGAAATACACCCATCAAGAATGTTTTCTGAAAAGTAGCTGAGTGATTCAATTTGATTTGAATCCTGCAGAATGAAAAGTATCTTATAAGAGAAGCAGATATATTGGCACTTTCTGTTTGTTACCACGTTATTGTTTTTTCAACAAACAAGAAATTCAACTTTGTAAAGAAAAAGATTGTCTTACAATTTTAGCTGCAGAAACTGGTTGTGGTGCATTTGATTGAATAAAATCCTAGCATAAATTTAAATGAATAAGATTAATCATTTATGTGTGATCCATATTATACATAATATTAATGGTATGTACATACTTGTTTGTTCACAGTAGGTAATGATGACAGAGTTGCAATATCAATAGAAATGTTACTTAGTGATTCATCCAGAATTGAATCATGCAAAACAAAACTCAATAATTGATTACTAAATGCCTATTTACATCTAATTAATTTAGCAATGAATGGTTTTACAATGAGATAATATATATCTAAATTTCTTAATATAGTGTCATTGAAAAGAAGAAAATTTAGATAATTGAACTTGGTAGGAAATCAATCATATAGTTTGCTAAGTATTAATTGTAGCCAAGCTCCAACAGAAGTAATTTGCTACAATAATACAATTATAAAAATAAAGAATACAGAAATTTTCTTGATAGAACAGGAAAAATTTTTGGAATGTGTAAAAGTGGTATTATGACTCACAGCTTTGTTAGGATTTATCAAGACCAGTGGTCCTACTGAAAGATCAGTAACAGAATCACTCAGATAACATTCCTCGAAAAATATTGTATTTCATGAAATCAATATTGCTACAATATATGCATATCTGTGTATATCAATGAAGTTTCATGTAATGATGAATAGTTTCTATTCTTCTTTGTAGTGGGAAGTAGAGTAATACCTGAGACTGGGGTGGAGAATCCATGTATTTATTGATCAATTCCCCATTTTAATTACTTTCTTGACAGTGAAACTTGAAGATTTGTTGATTTTATTAAATTCAGTGACTTGTACTTTGAAAAGATAAGTTCTCTTAACCAAGCATTCTAACTCATCAGGAAACCCATCTTCATCTCCGTCCTAATTAACAAATTAATTCTAAGCAAACACATGAAAGAGTAGACAATTTATTATCAAAAATAAAAAATAAAGATTATAATCTTTTACAAACCTTAATTAGACGGTTTCTGAGATCATTTGCACTAACTTGAATCAATGGGAAGCATTAAACCAAAGGGTTATTTGAGTAGAGAAGCATGATTTTCGAGAAGCATTAAACCAAAAGGTTATTTCAGAAGCAATAAGATTACTTTAGTGGAATTAGGATATTTGAGTAGAGAAGCATGATTTCCAAGAAGCATTAAACCAAAGGTTATTTTAGAAGAAATAAGATTACTTTAGTAGAAAAGGATGATCTATTCTGAAGAAGTATTAAATGCTCCATGTAAACCATTATTCCCAAGCATTAAATGCTGTTGTGAGAAGCTTTGACATTCTGTAAGCAGCATTAAATGCTTTATAATAGATTGAAATTTTTTTTAGGGAAATGGAGGGGTAGGGATTGAGTATTCTGAAGAAGCATTAAATGCTCCACTTAAACCATTATTCCCAAAGCATTAAATGTTGTTTCTGAGATCATTTGCACTAACTTGAATCAATGGGAAGCATTAAACCAAAAGGTTATTTGAGTAGAGAAGCATGATTTCCGAGAAGCATTAAACCAAAAGGTTATTTCAGAAGCAATAAGATTACATTAGTGGAATTAGGATTATTTGAGTAGAGAAGCATGATTTCCGAGAAGCATTAAACTAAAAGGTTATTTCAGAAGAAATAAGATTACTTTAGTAGAAAAGGATGATTTCTATTATGAAGAAGTATTAAATGCTCCACGTAAACCATTATTCCCAATCATTAAATGCTGCTGTGAGAAGCTTTGACATTCTGTAAGCAGCATTAAATGCTTTATAATAGATTGAAATTTTTTGGAGGGAAATGGAGGGGTAGGGATTGAGTATTCTGAAGAAGCATTAAATGCTCCATTTAAACAATTATTCCCAAAGCATTAAATGCTGTTGTGAGAAGCTTTGAATGCTTTATAAGAGATTGAAATTTTTTGGAGGGAAATGGAGGGGTAGTGATTGAGTTTTAAGTAAGTAAGTAGATTCTTCAAGCAATCCTAATAACCATACCAATTCAGCAGTAGTAATGGCCATGCTCCTGTAGTCAGCTTCTGCTGAGGATCGAGAAATCGTGCTCCGCTTCTTTGACTTCCATGAAACCAATGAATCTCCCAATTTAACAAAGAATCCTGTAATTGACTTTCTAGTCATAGGACAAGATGCCCAGTCAGAATCACAGTAAGCAGATAATTCCAAATGACCATTAGCAGATAAGAAAATTCCTTGCCCTAGACGTTTCTTAACATAACGCACAATTCTTAAAGCCGCCTCATAATGTGAACGTTTTGGCTTCTGCATAAACTGACTCAAGTGCTGTACTCCATAAGCTTTATCTGGCCTTGTGTGAGTTAAATACAAGTCTCCCTATCAACCTTTGATACAAGGCTATATCTGTCATTTCATCATCATCAATGTGCAACTCTGTGCCTTTATCATACTCAACAGAAGTCAATTTCTGATTCTGTTCCAAAGGTGTGAATGCAGTCTTTACTCCCCCTAGACCTGCATCTTCAATTAACTCAAGAGCATATTTTCTTTGATTCAAAATAATTCCAAACTTGGAACGAAGAACTTCAATACTAAGAAAAAACTTCAAATCTCCCAGATCCTTCATTTTGAAGTTCTTATGCAAAATCTGTTTCAAGTCTGCTATCAGCACATCATTACTACCAGTTATCAACAAATCATCCACATAGATTAGAAGAATAACTATATCATGCCCTTTCTTTTTTGTAAACAGAGAATAATCATGTTTACTCTGAACATATCCATTGGCAACTAAAGTATCACATAACTTCAAATTCCACTGTCTAGAGGCTTGCTTCAAACCATATAAAGATTTGAGCAACCTACATACCATGTTCTCCCCCTGGTTGCCAAATCCCTTAGGAAGTGTCATATAAACCTCCTCCGATAAATCACCCTGCAAAAAAGCATTATACACATCCATCTGATATAATGGCCAATGAGACACAACAACAAGAGAAATAATAGTCCGAACTGTAACTAGTTTGGCCACAGGAGAAAAAGTCTCCTGAAAGTCAACTCCTTCTGTCTGATTGTAGCCTTTGGCAACCAATCGAGCCTTAAACCGTTCAACTGTGCCAGTAGAGGTATACTTAACTCGATAGATCCATTTTCAGCCAATAGGGTGCTTACCAGGTGGGAAGGGAACCACCTCCCAAGTGACATTAGCTTCCAAAGTTTGAATTTCCTGTTGCATAGCGTCTACCCAACACTTGTCTAAAATTGCCTCATGGTAAGTAATGGGTTCAACGATGCTGGAAATGGAGTTTGCAAAAGAAATTGTATGGGAAGGAAAATGGGAATAAGAAAGGGAAGCATGAAGGGGATATGGAGTGGTAAGAGCAAGGGAGGATAGGTGAGGAGAATAAATAAAGTTTTGTAACCAACCTGGGGGTCTAGAAATCCTAGTAGATTGGCGTAAAGGTGCAGGTGGACAAAAAGGAGGAGAGGAAGTAGAGGAGACAGGTGGAGTAGGAAGTGAAACTGGGGGCTCAGGAATAGACTGTGGAGAATGCGAGTCAGCTAAAGGATGGTGAGGTGGTGGAGGGACAAGCTGTAAAAAATCCGGATCAAGAATAGCATTAGAGTCAGGAACAGGAAATAAAGGAGAAGGAGTTGAGGTAAATTTGAATGGGAAGATAGTTTCATGGAAGACTACATCCCTGTTGACAAAAAATTCTTTGGTGGAAAGGTTGAAAAGTATATAACCCTTTTGGACAGTAGAATAACCCATAAAAATGGAAGGAATAGCTTTGGGTGAAAATTTATCAACATAGGGGGTGACAGTAGCATAGCAAAGACAACCAAAGACTTTAAAGTGATCAAAG
>JANZLH020000035.1:6612875-6631666 GCA_026770325.2 Erythroxylum fimbriatum | reverse complement strand
GTGTTGAAAACTAGGCGGGCACGTTGGAGGAGAATCAGACTACTAGACTACTAAACGAGTTCTAGGAAAGTAAACAACTTAAGAAGGATTATAAAGGCTAGAGAGAAGGGATATCATCTTTCTCTTCCTATTGAAGTATTTTTGTTCAATAAATTATTGTTATTATATATGATATCATTTTGCACCATATTCAAGTATAATTAATATTGCTTTGATAGCCTGAAAAATTAAAATGATATTAAACATAAAAAGGCAAAAAGCTTGGTTTGATTTGATTTGAAGTTAATAAGATTGACCTAAGATGATTGAATTTTGAACTAAATCTGACTCAGTTCAAAGTCAACAGGTTTGACTTGAGTTGATCAAATTTTGAGTCAATTTTTTTTTCATGTTCCATGACTAGGTCCAACCAAAATTTTAAACCATATTTCTGAAATGATGTTATTCTGTTTAATAAACAACATGGTGTTGTTTCCTTAATAATAAATAAAAACAATGAGGAATCCCCAACTCTCGCCTATATGTCTCTGACTCTCTCTTAGTCTTATTTTTAGTTTACTTGCTTCTTCACTGCCCTAGCCACCATCTATGCTTATGTTGCATCATTCGTTGTCGTGTTGCCTAACTTGTGTTCCTCTTTTTGTAACTTAGCTGCTAAGGTGAGTTCCTTTCTTTATGGATTTAAGTTTTTCTTTTTCTCCATAAATTGAAACATTAAAGATGACAATATCAATTGCTATGTTTTTCACATTGTTTGATCCCTAAGATTGGTATATGAGTTAGTGCTTCATTCCAAATTTAATTGGCATACGCAACGTAGATTTTGATGTGTTTAGTATGAAACTTCAAAGCAAAGTTCAACCCTATGTCATAAATTTTAGTTGGTTAAAGAAAAGCTTGCTTCTCTAATGGTTTTGGCATTGTAAGTAATAATTTGTGTCAAGATGTGAAAATCCACACATATTGATACATGCATTGTTTTGTTTTCTTAGTTTATTTGCAATCTAATAATGAAATGGAAATTTTTTTAACCATGAATAGGTTAAAAAAATCTTTATTATGAATTGAAATAAAAGCATAAAGATTTTCTATATTAAAGATTCTTACTTATAGATATTTTAGTTCTTTTTTTTAGAGAATTTATTTTCTCTATATCATAAATAAGTACTTGGGTCTCTTTAATAACAATAGGTGCTGAGCTATTTCATTCCTAGAAAATTAATGCATTTGCTTTTTCTAACATTTTTTTGGCATTTCCTCCAAATAAAACATTAAAATTTTGCTACCTTTTGAGCTTTTGTTTCCTCTAAGTTAGTCTACAAGCGTGAATTGAAGTCTTTAAATGAGCATATATTCATTAACATTTAGATAGTTCTATATAAGCTACAAATTAATAGTTTTTAATTTATTAATTATGGGTGTCAAATATCTCTTCACTTAGCTTATATTTTGATAATCATTTTGGAAATCATTTACTTTTAGGATGCTTGTCCTTTTTCACTAGCATTTTTGTTTTTGGAAACTTATTATTTAGTTTATTTATGTTGTTAAGGCACCAATTTTAGATGATAATCATTAGGAGTCTAGTTACAAAATGACATTTTATTTGATGTACTACTCTATTCACTGTCCAGTTATGGCTTTTATTAGTTATAATCAATCCAATTGATTATGCATTCTTATTTAAAGACTAACATTTAGTGGGAACATTTTGTAGTTCTACTAGTAGTTTAGTTCTTAGCTAAGCTACAAATTGGATTTGCTTTCTTTAGAACTTATTAATAGTTTTTAATTTAACATTTTGTGAGGACCTGAAAGCTTTCATTATTTTTTATGTTTAAATGTTTATAGCTTAAGTCGTAACTTCTTTCTGTGTGTATGTTAGTTATATAAGGGTTGTATATCTATATAATTTTTCAATATTATCTTGTTTATAGTTGTTTTAGATGGATGAGCGTAATCATTCTCATAAGGCAAAGAAGAGTTCCAATTTGGTACTTGGTAATATACTAAGTGAAGAAACAGTTCAAACTAAAGGAACCACTTCTTTGAAGATAAGAACTGATATATGGAATCACTTCATTAAGAATAGATAAAATGATAGAGTTAATAAGACCAAATGCAAGTATTGTCATAAAATGTTGGTTGAGGATTTTAAAGGTGGAACATGTTATTTGACTAGGCACATGGATTCCTACAGCAGGAGGGAGATGGTATCAGGAGGTCAAACTTTTTTGACCCCTAATCTAATAAAAGGAAATAGTGAAATGATTGATATGGGTAATGATTTTCATAGATCTAAGCAACAATTCAGATTGAAGGAAGCAGTTTTTTAAAGATAAGAATTGATATATGGAATTACTTCATCAAAAATAGATAAAGTGATCGAGTTAATAAGACCGAATGCAAGTATTCTCATAAACTGTTAGTTGGGGTTTTAAAGGTGGAACATCTTAATTGAATCGGCACGTATAGATTCCTACAATAGACGGAAGATGATATTAAGAGGTCAAACTTTTTTTTATCCCTAATCTAATGAAAGGAAACAATAAAATGATTGCCACATGTTATGATTTTAAAAAATCTAAGCATTTGCTAGCAAAGATGATTATAGAGAATGAATATCTACTCACTGTTATCGATAATCATAATTTTGGGATTTTTGTCATCTCTCTTCAACCAACCTTCAAGATGCACTTGTATTATCACAAAGAAAAATATCTTCAAGATTTACGAAGAACAAAACAAATTGAGATCAATGACATTGTTGAGTAATCAAGGATGAATTGCCATCACATCAAATATATGGACTATTTGGTGCATTATATTTGATAATGTCTATAATGTTTGGATTTTGTATAATCAAATTCTTGGACAAATAATATTCTTTAATTTTGATATCACTTGTTTGTTGACTATATTATAATTGATATATTTCATGTTTTTGAATGGTGGGTTTGCTTATATCCTTATACTACATACAAGTGAAAGATTGACTATTGTATTGATCAAATACTTAATGGATTAGAACATCAACACTAAGCTCCTAACCATAACTTTGGATAATTTTAGTACAAATGATATTATGAATTTATGATTGAAAAAGTGAAGACTAAGTTACGTGATGTGGGCTTATTGATGGACAAGAGATTATACCATCTATGTTATTTTACGAGTATTGTGAGTATGATAGATATGATAGAGATAATAAAGAAAAGGGTAAAGGCAGTTTATAATAACATAGTATATTAGAGTGCAACACAGAAATACGTTAAAAATTTTGAAAAAATTACATGACAACTACACATTTCATGAATAAATTAGTTAGTTTTAAATTGTCCAACAAGATGGAATTCAACTTTCAATATGCTAAAGTCAACAACTAAGTATATTAAAGTGTTTATGAGAGATTAAGACAATGAGATTCTAAATATACTTGTCTGTTGATAGAAGAGCAATGAGAATTGGCTAAAACAATTTATGTAAAGTTGGTAATATTTCATATTGTTACTTAGTTGTTCTAAAAAATGAAATATCTAAGCTCATACATTTACTTTGTTAGTATGCATGAGATTAAACTAGCATTATTTGATTATATTTTTTATTCCAATAAGGTGATTTAAACAATAGAAAGCAGATGATGAAGAAAATTAACATTATTGATTTATGGTTAGTAATACCAGCAACCATTTTTATGTTGGATATGAGATATAAGATAAAAGGATTTAAATTTTTTATTAGCAATTGTATGGTGATCAAGTTGAAGGATGGATTGATATCATTAAGCACTTTTGGTATGATTTGTTTTTAATGATTATCGGTTAAAAATAGACAAAGAGCTATATTGCAGTATGATGATGTATCAACAAAACCTTTGATTGATGGTTATCAATTAAGAATAGATAAAGAGATAGATCACAGTAGTTCAATTTTTTTTCTAGAAAATAGTAGTTTAATATTAGTTTCTTCTTTTGTTGATGCATTATGATTAATCATAATTGTAAGTTTGATTTTTTTAAAGAAATTCATTAACAAAAAAAGGGCATAAGACTTCTTATAGTAGGACTTCTTACATAAGAAGTATATATTTTAATCACGATTGATGATGAATATTTTGATATATTATCATGGTGGAATTCGAATCCACCTCAATATTTGATTATATACAAGCAATTAAGCAAGACTTGCTAGTAATTTCAATCTCTACAATTGCTTCTGAGTTTACTTTTAGCACCGATGGCTAGATGGTGAGTCTTCACCGAAGTTGACTTTATCCTAAAACTATAGAAGCCTGATTTGTGTCTGAAGTTGGTTAAGTGTTGAAAGTGTTCAAGATATTACATTGTTCACAAATTTAATAATTATTTATCATATTATCCTATGTTTTTTATACTGTGACAAGCAAGAATATCATTCTTCCAACTAAAAGTTTTTCGAACAAATATTTGATGATGAAGGTATTATTATTTGTTAATCATCATTCATTCATTTAATAAAATTGTTGCATGATTTACATAATAATTTTTTATATACAAATGAAGTGATAAAGAATTGTTGTAATCGAGACTTTCATTACTAAAGAGTTGAAATTTTTCTTGAATATTTTGTTATTGTGTAAGGACAAAGAATTTTTTTACACGCATTTAATGAATATGAATAACCATGTTGCTTTTAAATGTGAATTACAACATAATTTTTATTGAGATATTAACTATAAAATATCGATTTTGAATTTTTGAGTAAAACCTAACTCGATCGATCTTAATCCGAATTGATTGAATTTTGAGTCTAAACAAATTTAAGCTCGAATTGTAAGTCGCGAGTTCAATTGAGTTTGAGCTCAACCGAACCTTGTTTATTGTCAATCTTAATTAAAAATAATATAAAAAATTATTTATACCTTTTTTAATAATATGTTTAAGTGAAATATACACTGTTGACCCCAGTTAATATAAACCAAAAGGAAACTTCATTGACTCTAATATAAGAGCAATATTGACCAAAGCCTGTAGGACGTAGATGAACCTTGTAGGATCGAAAGTGTGGTGTTCTGAAAGGTGTATAATCTCATGTTTAATACAAAGTAGGTGCTCTTGAAGGTTGCAATGCAGAGTCCTCAAAGTTCAAAATTCAGCTGATCTGTGACCTCACGCGATCGAATTTCAAATTTTTATTAAGATTCTTTCAACGAGGCACTGCAATAATTATGCTCCATTGGACGACGTTACATTTCTATCTTCTTGGTCCTCCGATTTTTCGTATTACAAATACGAGAACATCCTTCTCTTTTCTACACCTATGGAGTACGGAGTCCTACAAATTATATTGTATCCCACTTTTTTTAAGTATTCATTTTCTTTTATAAACCTTTGACTTAAACGTTTTCTCCTTTATCAGCGCACCAATTTATTTCAAGAATATAGACAAGTGAAACTAAATTGCATCCTATGGACTCCAAAAGTACAAAACACACGTACCTTTTCTCGTGATTCACATTTCTTTTATAATTTGTTATTAAAATCTAAAAAAATTAGTTATATAAATTATGTGACATAGTTAATAATCAGTCATATAATAATTTAATTTAAAATAATTTAATAAAATTTCTAATATAACAAAAATATTTGCTATTAATTATAGATCATGTCTACTTTTTGAAAAGGTGCAAAATCGAAATATTTATAATGTTTTCGGGTAGAAATAATGAAAAAGTTTTGAGGCCATTCCACATGTAGTAGGCAGATCCCTGCCTGAACATTTATGTTCCACGGTTTAAGCACCATCCTCCTCCAAATTAATACGAGACAGATTTGTTGTCTTCACAGTACAATAGTTCATTAATAAACGAGAAAATAGGTTTTAATGCATATCCTCCCTCTAAGGAGTAAGGATCTAGTCATACTCCTATCCTTTCATTTTCCTTACAAACCAAGCGACGCCGTCTCCTAGTAGCCAAAGCATCAAAAAGAATTAGAGAACAAAGTCTAGGACTCTCGGTCATTTTACGTAGCATTGCACGCGCTTGATCTTCTCCACACGTTAGATCAAGTAGTCTCATCTATGGTTTATGACAGCGAGTAGTGAAACTCACTTATAAACCGGGGGTAGTCAGTTTGAGAAAACTCGAAATTAAGAAAATTTTCGTTCTCATATAAATTTGTCTGAAAATGTACAGCTATTGTCCAAGGCACAGACAGACATTTTCCATTTTGTATTTATCGCGTCGACCCCTTTCTTCAGTGAAAATAATTTTCGATCCCTTCCCGTTTTCCCTCTCTTTCACATCTTTGGAGGGAAACCTCTAAAACCCAAAAGCTACGCTTATACCATTCCCCTCGCCCTTACTCTCTTTACTTGCAACAGATCTTCTGGGGTTTAATCCACTTCAATGCTTGTTATTGTTTTAATTTCTGTAGTCGCTCGATCTTTCATAGGTCAATCACCTACTCTTCTAATTTGATCTTTTGATGCTTGATTCTGACCCGGGTAAGTGATGGCTTAAGACTGTTGGTTTTAGCTCAAGTTCTTAGCTGATTGTTGGTAGTTGCAGCTGTTGTCTACAGTTTTAGGACTTGGTTTGGGTTAGACGTATGAAATGGTTTGTTGCATGTTTCGTTTTGGATGTGGGTTTTGCTGATTCCTGGTGGTTATTGTTCTACTTGAGGTAGTTTTTGGCTAATAAAAGTAGTAATTTCAAGTTCTAGGGTTTGGCTAATAAAAGTACCTTCAATCCTTCAGCTGCGTCCAAAGTTGTCCTTTTAGTTCAAAAAGCGATCAGCGTCTGGAAGCTTATTTTGTACTCTAGGTTGAAAGGTATTCCTCGAACTAAATAGTGTTATCAATGTCCGTGCTAAGTGCTAGAAATGTTGTATGATATTTTGGAGCCAGTCCTAATTTCATTTGCAAACAATTTGAACCCAGTGTGTAGTGACACTGAGGGTTTTTTTTTTTTGGTCTGATGGAATCTGAGCTTTATTTAAATTTAACTTTTGGGCCTTTTTCAGCTAATCAGTTTCAATTATTTACTTGGTTTGGGATCAACTATTTGTGATACTAATAATCTATTTTTCCATTTGGAAAATCTGTTATATGATAGTATACTCTTTTTTAAGTTACCATATTGTTTCGGTTTAGCTTTCGTTGTTTATCGCCATAGGTTTCAATTATAGATCTTTCTTGGTTAACTTGGACATATCTTTGTCATCTATTCAGGAAGGCATTCTTATGCTTTTTGTGGTCAAGCCTACTAACCCAAAAGGAGGAAAAAATTACAGTAGATATGCAAACCAAGAAAAGAATTTCTGGTAGAAGTGCTTCGAGAGATCATGCTGGCCCCAAAATTTCAAGAGCTCAGAAGAAAGCATCAGAAAATGTACAAAGTGTTGAAAATAAAACTGCGGAGCTAATAACTTCTTCAGTCAGACAGCAGAGATGTGGTATGCTGTTTGTCTTCTTTCTTGTATTTTAATCATGATTCAAAACTTTTCTTTACTTAGTTTTCTTCAGTGCACCTATGTGTGTATATGATCTCTGAGGGGAAAAAAGAGGAGGATCCATCTCACACAGATGGAGGCATAAACTGTACTTAGTTGCTTTGTGGTTTGACCTTGAGAAATAACATGATTAAGTATAAGCAAAGTACTTTTTTTCACCCAAACTGTCACCAGTGTGACATTAGGGTATTCTCGATTTGACATGCTTTGTAAGAAACTCTTCTCTCAATTCAACTGGTTCCCATAATAACAGCTATAATATTTTTCATTTCCTTATTTTCTGACTTGAGTTCTCTTTGATCGTAATTTTTTGCCTTATCTAGTTTTTTTGTGATCATATTTATTTTAAACTTGGGCATTTGTTAATAGTTGAGTTTGCTTTCAGCTGAACTCTTATTCATTACCTTTGTAAGTCATTCTATTAGATGAGTTATTGTTACTTTCTTCACAAATTGCAGCTGAACTTACTAGGGAAACAAATTTGAGCACTACATACAATTTGACGCACAATGAGGCCAACGATTCCTCTCTATGTGGTCAAGCAGACCATACGGTAATCATCTAGCCCCTCACAAGTGAAATCTGTATTTTTATAAGCAGTGTTATCTCTTAATGCTTGTCTACTTTTAACAATGTTATCATCACATTCAGCTACTCGTTCTTAATTTGCTCCATAGGTTCTTGAAGGAGTTGATCAATGTGTTTTGGAGACTATATTTTCTCCTGCTTTTCACATATCTAAGTACACAGGATGTGATATTGCAAATGGAGGTAAATGGCAAAACAAGCTGTTCCCAATAATATGATTTCTGCCGTTTCTCATATGTTGCTTTGTTACTTCTTGCGGTGGACTTTGTAGAATTGGTTAAGAGTGAAGACAGTAACTTATATCGGGATTGTGAAAGAGACTATTCACAACTAAATGGATTGGAAGGTTTCGACAACCTGAAAAATTTTGAATGTGCTAATGGTAAAGTCAGTTAACACGTTAAAAGTGCATTCCCTTCAAATAATATGATATGCCAAAATATCATTGATTTGGATCCTAAACTATTGCAAAATGCAGATGTACAGAGCTGTAGTGATCAGATGCTTGGTGTGGATCCTAGTTGTAATGCAGATTTAGAAGGAACTAGCCTCTCGTCTGAGGTTTCAGCTATCTATTTTGCCATGAAGAACTCAAAACTGGAATGCGTAGATGAGCATGGTCAAGATTCTATATCAGCTGATATTAGTGTGGAGGATGATGGTCTTGAGGAATTTGATGACTTTGATCCTTTTCTATTTATAAAGAACTTGCCTGAGTTGTCATCAGTTGTGCCTACCTTCCGCCCAGTGCTTCTACCTAGACAGACACGGAGTTGCCCTCCAACCACTCTAGTCTTAGACTTGGATGGTAAGGAATTTACATGATTCTTTTGTTTCTCACATAGTGAAGATGTAATGTTTAAATTCTGTATTGTTGATTTGTTGCACATTGATAATAGCTGAAAATATGCTTCAAACTGAACTTAAAGCTGATATTCAGTGTCATACTTAATAGTTTGGAGGAATTTGATGCTTTTCTTACCTCATCTAGTTTTTACATAACAAGTATGCTGTGATGAGGTTTGTCAAGTTGAAAAGTGAAATCTCCTGTTGGCAGAGACTTTGGTGCACTCCACACTAGAACCATGTGAGGATGCAGACTTTACTTTTCCTGTAAACTTTAACTTGCAAGAGCATACAGTTTATGTTCGATGCCGTCCATATCTAAAAGAATTTATGGAGAGAGCGTCTGGTCTTTTCGAGATTATCATATTTACTGCCAGTCAAAGTATTTATGCGGAGCAGCTTCTGAATGTACTTGATCCAAAGAGGAAAGTATTTCGCCATCGTGTATATCGTGAATCATGTGTTTTTGTGGAGGGCAATTACCTGAAAGATTTGTCAGTTCTTGGCCGTGATTTGGCACGAGTTATCATAGTTGACAACTCACCACAGGTACTTTTGTAGAATTTCTCTTTTTCAGTGGCATATCATGATGATTGCCTGCTTCCAGTTTAGGAGTTACTAGGATCTTTCATGGTTAGCATCATACATTACCTTTGCTTTGAAATCCCCAGAAAACTTTTAGTGTCTACCTTGGTTAGAAAGACGCTGTTACATATTATCATTTGTTAGAACCCCGTATCTTTGAAATTGGTCATAATTTCTTGAGCATTGAACATAATTCTCGGCAACTTTGTGTATATTTCCTTAAGGTCAAAAAGAACCTCACTTATATCAAGGTCATTTGTCCTCTGTATCGTACTCTGAAATATTGCAAATTCAATTCTTAACAATTTGAAGATTCTCTTTCCAGGCATTTGGGTTTCAAGTGGACAATGGTATACCAATTGAGAGCTGGTTTGATGATCGTGCAGACCAAGAATTGCTCTTGTTATTACCCTTTTTGGAGAGCTTGGTAGGAGCTGAAGATGTAAGACCACTAATTGCCCAGAAATACAATCTAAGGGAGAAGATAGCAGCCGCTGTTTATCCTTTGTGCTCGAATGTGGGAGATCCTTTTGAAAGGTGAACCTCAATGCTTTTAATGGAAGATTCTGGATGGATATGGGCTCAAATTCTCTTGTAACTTTAGAAATATAGTTCGGGCACGACTGTGGGAAATCAGAAATGTTTGAACTGTGATTCTGACCAGAAAGATGGAACATGTTCATGGATCATTCATGTATAAGATTTCAAACCTAACAGTACAGGATGGGAACGGAGGTGCGTTGGCAATACTCCAAATAAGTTTATCAGGAAATAAAAAAGATCCATAGGAAAAATGTACCTGTTTGCATGTGTGAATTTGATGGATTGTTATCTTTGTTGTTCTAATCCCCCATTGAGTATTGAGAACTTTCAGGCTGTTTATATGATTTGGTAACTGTTGCAAGTGCAACCCTTTGTGTGACTAATCTACGTTGTATCGGAGCGTTGTACGCTATAGCTTAGGCCATTTGAAGCTTCGGCTAGATTTCGAAAGCCAATTTTTTTTTTTGTTTTAGACCAGAGTATTCACCGACGGATTCAGTGATTAATCCCCTCGTTAGTTTGTAGGTACCTCACAGAGTGGGACAGCTGGTCCAAGGATTTAAGGTTGCTCTATATCTAAAATCAATTTAAAGAAAGGCCATTTGATTTGATTTGAGAGAACCTGATAAAACTTGAGATGATTTAGGTTAAGGAGAAGAATTTGAGTTTAATTCCCGTGATTAAAATTTGATTTTTGTGTATGATTATTAAAGAGATTTTTCATTTATTTTTGTTCTTTTCTGGTGAATTTCAGGAGTTCAACAAAGACAGATTAAAAAAAAAAAAGAAACCTTTAAGAAAACAGCCATTTTAACGGCTGCGCCTTTCCATTTCCTTGCCGTTATTAAACGAACGTCTCAAGTATCAACATTCAACAACGTAGAGCATGGTTTTGATCTTCTTGGTGCAATTCGCATTAACAGATAATCATGTTTTCGACTCCTTAAGCAGGGTTTAGTTTCGTACGAGCCTTATATATACCTATACTCCTTTGTATCTGCCGCCATCTCTCCATTTCAATTCAAATTTTCAAATCGAAACGTTCTCTCGCAAATTCGCAACTCTATCTAACTCAACACACTTGCAGTTCTTCTTGAAACTTCAGCCACAATGGTGCGCCGAAAGAATTCTTCTTAATTACAATCTGATCAACATGCTGTGCTTCTACAATCATCATTTTCTCGCTAAACAGTGTGTGTGTGTGTGTTTTTTTTTTGGCCTTTTCCCTGTTTTCAGGTCGTCGCTCAGAAAGTGAAAGAATCCGAGATAACCGAACAGGACTCGCTTCTTCTGGTGTGTTTACCGCTGTCATGAACTCGAAATATGCATTTTAAATTGCATGCTTTTTGTTCTAATAGTTGAGCGATCATCCAAAAGAGATGTTTCTCAGAAATATTTGTGCTCTTAATTAACGATTTTTTCCTAATGAACGTAGTAGCTCGTGTTATTTCTTTTCCTTCTCTTTTTCCTTTTTCGTCCTTGTTCAACTAAACTCAGCCTATGTCGCTTATACGCAAGTCAGATCTGCAGCTTGTGAGGGCACCGTGGTTTTAACTGATAAGGACATTTGCTTACATCATTTGTTCTGTTAAGTTCCATGTGTTGCCACATACGTTTAAAGGCACTGTTTGGTCAATGAATTTGTGTTGTTTTTAGTTTCAATATTTTACTCTCTTAGAGCTCCCAGTACTTAAAACTCCATATATCTCAGCATGCTAATTTTCAGAGCTTATGATTAGTGAAATTCTACAGAGCCAGGCACTGGAGAGGATACTGAACAGTGATAATTAGTTCAATACAGATTCGTTCTGTGATTTTTAATCTCTCATATCCACTACAATTTACGGCTGTAACTTGAGAGGAAACGTACTGTTTTATCAATTAATCTCGCTAGTAGAGCTTTCTGTTTTTTGCATAACGTTTCTTATAAATATAATTCTGGTTAATACGATTGAATATTCACAAGTACTCTTGTTAGTCGCAGATGTCAGGTGTATAATCGTTTGTGCTGATAAAATAATCGATCGATTAAATATATTGCGGTATATTTTTCCAAAATCTTGTTATAATTATGGTGCAATTCATTTTTATAGACGAGGAACCTGCTTCGAATTGCTATATTCAATATAAGTTACATCAGAGGCCTATTCCCAGAGAAGTACTTCAACGATAAGTCTGTTCCAGCTCTTGGTATGCTTGTTCTTTACTTATTTTCATGTCGTTATATAGGGACTTCAGGTTTGCTCGAGAACCTATAATTTTTTTCCCCCCAATTTTAACATATTGAACAGAGATGAAGATCAAGAAGTTGATGCCTGTTGATGCAGAGTCACGTAGACTGATTGATTGGATGGAGAAAGGTAACTCTGCTTCGAATCTACGATGTTGTCTAAATTGGTGCATGTATGATCAGTGTGCAAAAAAAAAAGTTGTCCAACTAATTTCGTTCTTGTAGGAGTCTATGATGCTTTGCAGAAAAAGTACCTGAGGACTCTATTGTTCTGTGTGTGCGAGTCAATAGGAGGCTCTATGATTGAGGAATACACATGTAAGTAAGGCGCTAAATTGGCTCTATGGGTTGTCCAGGACAGGGATTGAAACGGCAACATTTATAGAGAATGTGACGTTGATCTCTGTTTGCTATTGTTTTTGGATTTATGCGTTTTACCTTTATCTGTTATCGGTGTTTCCTGCAGTTTCCTTCAGTTATTCAAATGTTGATGGCCAAGAGGTTGCAATGAACGTCAATCGCACTGGAAACAATAGAAAGGGAGGAAGTTTCAACTGTAACTCGACAACAGAAATCACTCCCAATCAGATGAGGTTATCACAAAAGAATTCGTTATGGATCCAATTAAGTTGTTTGTATTTTCAAATGTCGGGTTCTAGTTTATTTATCTGGTGATGACGCCGACAGGAGTTCTGCTTGTAAGATGGTACGCACGCTCGTTCAGTTGATGAGAACTTTGGACAAAATTCCGGATGAGGTAAGTTTCGTTTGAAGTAATAATTTTTTTCGAGAACTTGTCATTCTAGATACTTCAACTGCCTGCAATTTGAATGCTCGTGTAGTTGTTTTAGCATAAAATATTACACTGACGCCATAATATGCGATTTCCTTTCAGCGCACAATCTTGATGAAACTCCTCTACTATGATGACGTGACGGTATGCCAGACGTCAGTTTGTACATATATCTTCTACCAGTGCCGTTCACTAGGTTCCCCTTCGTAGATATCCATAATTTGCACCACAAGGCATTGAGTGTTATTTAGCAAGTTGTAGCTCTTCACTGATTTTTGCCAAGGCATGGGTCTCTTAGTATATACACAAACTTTGATCTTTGTTAACCTTGTGATGCATCTACGGTGCATGTGAGTTTGCAACTTTTGGCATGTACGCAACTCCAAGAAAGCTCGTACGCAGAACTTTTTTCCATTTGAGAAACGTACAAGGGCCAATTGCTAAAATCATCTTTTGACTCAACAGCCAGCTGATTATGAGCCTCCATTCTTCAGAAGCTGCATCGAAGAAGAAACCCATAATCAATGGAATAAAAGTCCTCTGAAAATGGAAGTTGGAAATGTGAATAGTAAGCATTTTGTACTAGCTCTCAAGGTAAGGACGAATGTCCTATCCAATTGCCTACGCTTGATAACCATTGTTTATGCTACATCAAGTGTCCACTTTCATCCGACTGCTGCATACTACATACTGTCTAGGTGAAGAGTGTGCTTGATCCTTGTGAGGATGAAAATGACGATATGGAGGTAAGTGATGGGGTGAGCTTAGGAGCTGATTCTCTGACAAGGGACGAGTCTTCTGACTCTGAAAGTGAGGTGAAGTCGCAATATCTTTGCGTATTGTGCTTTAACTGCCACTCATGATGATTATTCGGACTGTTCTCTCAACTAAACTGCTTTACATGTTATATTTTGAATGCTAATACCAGATTAGTCAATCACAAGAGGACCAATACATCGTTGCACCAGTGGGTGAGAACATGGACTCTTTTCTTTCTTACCGTTATAGTAGTATGTGTTTCATGGTGAAAGCAATTACAATTTACAAGAAGTATTTACAGATAAACAACAACCAGTTGAGAGCAATGCCATGGTTGATGAAGGTAACTTATTTGAAATAATAACAGGGTAATCCAATTTTTGAGATGCAATTAAATACTAATTTTACAGTTTCCTGGCCCATTTTCTCACTTCCTGTTTTCCATTTGATTCGATAAATTATGACGTTTTAGAAAACCATAAAACATGATATTTGACCAGGATGCCTTTGAGTAACAATGATCCATTTTGTGTTGCAGATAGCACTCAAGATCCAGTAGAAGATGAACAGCAATTTACTAGGGTGAAGGATTGGATCGGCAGTTGTCATCTTGATACTGTTGAACTAACTGATGTCCTTGCAAACTTCCCCGACATTTCAGTGGTAGTGTATCCCCTCCTTTTATCATCTTCAGTGTCAAATTCTTTCATGATGGACGTAGCTTAGTAGATAAGTTTGATATCCTACCTTTTTGTTCTCGTCATTGCAGGTTTTGATTGAAGGTAGATGTTATTAATTATCCTTGAAGCTTAAACATGAGAAGATACCGTATTTAGTTTCTAGTCTTTCCGAGTTTTCTATCAGTTATGATTGCTTTTTACTGGGTTTCAGAGATCATGGACAAGCTTGTGAAGGAAGGTGCTTTGTTGAAAACGGGACATGATATATACACCAAAAACAACCAAAAGGTTCTATTATCCTGTAATTCGTAGAATCGATATCATTATCTATACATCCAAACTTATTCATCTTTATTTACTTTTGAAACCAAATATTAGAAATTCGATTATGAGTTCGATTTGGTGAAAGAGGAAACGGATGGTCAGGCAACCTCCTTTGGTGGTAAAGCTCCACATGTTGAGGACCGGTTGTACATGAAGGTATGTTTCGTTGGTAACATTTTGCAAAAGATTGGACATTGAATGGTCATTTGCCTCAATCTATTTCTGTATTACCAATAAGAATTTCTGAAATTTTAAAAAGTTTTAGTCCCTTCCCTCGTCCTGCAATTGTTTAGTAGTTCAGAAGACTCAGGTATCTCCATAATTTTGGACGTGAAAGAACTCGCTATTACATAAACTCGAGCTAGTTTTGATGCAGCTAAATTGTCATTTCCGTTAGTCCTCTCTCTCATTTGCTTTTGTTTTAATAACAAGATTGATAGAAAGTTTACCAAATTCCTTACAGTAGACGAGAGAAATGTTCATCTCATGAGATTAATCATCATGATCTTCCACGACATTTTTCTGCCGACACATATCTCGATTAACTCTACAATTTTCAGGCTCTGTTTCATGTGCTTCGAATGAAGCATGTTACAATCGCAAAGCTTCACAACATGCTAGATGGAGAGGCAAGCCAGAGTGCTGTGCGCAAATTAATTGATAAAATGACCTTAGACGGTTATCTTGAAGCTAAGGGCAACCGCAGGCTGGGTACAATGCAGAAACAGAAGTTTTTCTCTTGATTAACTTTTTGAGGACATCTTGATGCTAAATTTACGTATGATTGACCATCTTGGTGCTAAATTTACGTATGATTGACCTATCTTCCCTCAGGGAAGCGTGTGATCCACTCCAGTCTAACTGAGAAAAAGCTAGAGGAAGTCAAGAGAGCTTTGGACAACGATTTTATGGTGATAAATACTGTCATCAGATGGTTGCTTCTTCTGCATTTTTTGGTTTACTGACTCGAATCTTTATAAACAGGATATCAGTACAAGCAACTTCCACCATTCCGGATTTCAGAAGAAAGGTGCCTACATATTCTCTTCTACTATATTTTGTTTCTGATTACTGTGGATTCCAAATTTCGCGCTTTTCCATCAGGAAATGGTCACGGGGATGCATCTACATTTGGTGCATTGAACTCCGTTGGATCAGATCTTACACGCATGAAGATCAGGTCAGACATAGATCAAAATGAATCATTCAGGAGCGGCCAGACTATCTCAAAGACAAGGGATCATGGACGCACGCCCACAAGCAGGGCAGAGGTTTGTGTACGGGACTTGGAAGTTAAGCTTCGCTTGCCTGTAGATTGAGACTAATCGTGACTGTTTCATGGCTGACTGTGACTAATATTCTGTTCTACAGCCTGTCACTTCAAGAGAAAGCTCTTTTCCAGGAAACGAGAATAGCACAGCTATTGGAAATCCCTCCCATGAGGCAGATGCCGCCATCTGCAGCAGGTCTATTCAAGAAAAGCGGTCTCGGAAAACAAGCACGGTATGCTTGAATTTCCTTGGAATTACTGTGCGCAGTTTACCAGTATATGAAGCAGGGTACCACTTTGGCTTTGTTTATAATCTTTTGGGGATTATTATTATTATTTTTTCCATTGGCAGGTTAAGGAACCCATTATCCAGAACGTAAAGCGTCAGAAATCTCAGGATGTTTAAAAATATTCATATTAAGGTCTCCATGGCACTTCTCCGACTGGTACATAATACGGAAGAAATTACTAACAAGTGTCTCTCTTTTGCTATGGATATGTATCAACGCCAATTACTAGGCCGTATATGGACCTTACTTTTTAATGCCTAGCATGATAATCCATGTAAAGCCCAGCAAATTTGTCATGAACATAAATTTCCGCCAACATCACAATAAAAATCCTGTCATCCATGAAGTCTTCATCTGACTAAACCAAACTTTGTCTTGAATCGATAATTTTTATTTCCAATTTAATATTGTACCAGCAGTTTTGTTCGAACAAAAAATGATTGAAGCTTAATCTCGTTGAAGATAAAGAACGGCTAATGATGTGGGACCTCATTATTGGATCTGCCAGATGATACATTCTCTTTTCTTTAAATTTTCTATGGTCTATTTCCCCTTTTCTCGTGGTAATCCTCGTTCGAAAAGATGTAAGGACTTTTTCTAGAACCACCTGATTTTATCCTTTGATAACAATGATATCATTTTTAATTGTGAAAATACATCAAACATGTTGCCCCACCTTATATAAATAAAGGAAACATTATCCCGAACTCATGATTACGCAACCATTGAATACTGGAAGACCAAAACTGTTTTTTAGCGTAACAAAATATACTTTGGATCTTAACGGTTATGTGGATTTAAATTGAAATATAATATCTTCAAAATGTTTACAATAAATTTTAAATAGACGAAAAATTTGATGAGATTAATTTTTTGTTACTTAAATGTAAGGATGTCCAAAAAGCTCAAATGTACTGTAGATTATCAACTTTAATTAGCATTTTTATTAATAATTCTTAGCATGTCGCAAATTTCGTATAATTAGTTCTTTCTTCTATTCATAGAGGTGCTCATTTGTTAGTGGGTTAATTGACAGTTGTTAGTGGGGTTAGTTATTTGTTTCATGGTCAAGTAAAATGAAAAATGTGGGTATGATTGTAACTGCAATTTGTGAGGCATTAAAACCCTTGGAATCAAAAATGAAACAGAGAAAAATATTCACACAAATTTCTTCTTCTTCAACTTAATTTTCTGGAGCTAATTCTCAGGCTCAAATTGAGAATAGAAACGCCAGTCTACCATTGGTGCTTTCATTGCTTTGAACAATGCCTCCAAAGAAAGAGCCCCCCACCTTGGAAGAATCTCTCGCCATTTTAGCCGAGCAGATGACCAGAATGAACGTGCAATTTGCCGATGACTGCAACGCATTCCAACGTCAACTTCGAGACGATCGTGCGGCAGCAAATTCCCGCCTTGAAACTGTGCACAACACCATCTCCACCAACAAATCTACCACCATTACTGATTCCTTCTCCGACCTCGAACACCAACTAGCCAAACTGTTACCCTTCTCTAACCCTGAGAAGCAACCTGTTTACGACAATCCATCCTCTTCCACCACATTTCCAAATTCATCCTCCCCTCAATTTACACCACCCACACCCGTTCCCACCAACCAACCAACATTAAACTGCCCAAACTCAACCTCACATTCTTTGACGGGTCCAACCCACTAGATTGGTTATTCCAAGCCAACCACTATTTTCCCTATTACCAAATTCCGCCAGATTAGCGTGTTGATATGGTTTCGTTCTATATGTAGGGCGACGCTCTGAGCTGGTTCAAGTGACTTTTCAATAACCGTCTCTTTGGTGATTGGGATTCCTTCACTCGAAGCTTGGAATTATGCTTTGGCCCGTCATCTTACGACAACCACCAGGCATCCCTCTTCAAACTCCGATAACTCAGTACCGTGGCAGATTATTAGACTCGATTCGAACACCTATGTAATTGTGTTGTAGGTCTCTCTACCGAAGCTATTAAATTGTTTCATATCTGGTCTCAAGGTTGAGATCCAACGAGATTTACACTGTGTATGTTTAAAAGGAAATGGAAAGGAATTGGGATTAATGGAAAGGAAATTAATTAAATTTTCCTTGTATGGTTAATTAATTAATAAAAGAAAGGAAAGTAAAGAGAGGGAAATTAAACCTCAAAATTTCCTTCTTAATAAAAAAAAATTTCTGTCCAAAAGTGAATGGAAATGGAGGGAATTAAAAAAATTGACACAATTTTATCAAAAATACCCTTTTAAAAAACCTCTTTATAAAAGACTATTTTTCTCCTATCCTATTGTCTTCCACTTTTTTTTTTCCTGCAGTCTCCCGGCGTTTTTTTCTTCTCCCGCTTTTTTTTCTTCTCCCGCAACCACAAGGTATGTTCTCAATCTC
>JANZLH020000035.1:6593556-6606922 GCA_026770325.2 Erythroxylum fimbriatum | reverse complement strand
GATTTGTCAAATTTATATATTATTACCTAATTTCCATTCTTTTCCATCTATATATCCAAACAATGGAAATTCTATTTCCTCTCACTTATTTTAAGAAACTCTAATCCAAACGAAGGAAATTAAATTTCACTTCTTTTCCTTTCCTTTCATTTCCTCATTTAAATTTACTCTCGTTTCCTTTACATCTTAGATTGCCATATACAGTGTTAGAGTGTAACATCCACATATCCCCTGAAAGGATATGCAGATGTCACCTCAGACAGCACTGAAACATACCATGCATTTCATTTACATTTGACTTAAAACAAAATTTAATCAGTGTACTGAGTTTATCCAACACATGCTTCGATTCCAAAACCATTTTGAATTCAGGTTATCACATTACAAACCATTAACAAAATAATACATATCATAGAGATGATGTTTTACAAAATACTTAAGCTCAAATCCACCCTGTAATACAATGCTTACAAACTTTTGAAC
The DNA here is from genome assembly GCA_026770325.2 of Erythroxylum fimbriatum. NCBI lineage: Eukaryota > Viridiplantae > Streptophyta > Magnoliopsida > Malpighiales > Erythroxylaceae > Erythroxylum > Erythroxylum fimbriatum. Next base: position 6,606,439 of record JANZLH020000035.1, on the reverse strand, counting down.
AAACTACATCAAGTCTCATATTACATTATTTATAACTCAAACAACCCAAAACAAAATGATAAACTCAAACATAAAACAATTTTCATTGGCTACTGCGATTGTCTTTGTCCCAGTTTTTATACTCTTTTATCTAAACCTACACGGGACAAATCTACCGTGCTAAGCATATAACTTAGTGGGGAATAACTAAGCAAGATATATTATGACAATTGTCTCTAACAGTCATTGATATTCATATATACAAATCAAATTACATTTCGAGTAATATGTATCTCAAATCAGAATAAATCATATCAGAGTAGAATATATCTGCTTCAGGGTAAAACTCACAAGTATCAGAACAAAATAACATAATATCAAAAACAGAATTTTAAAGTATTAGAACAGAACTTGTTTGTATCAAAATAGAATTTATTTATATCAAAACAGAGCTTAGTCATTTCAGAACAGAATTTGATTATAACAGAGCTGAGCAAATAATAAAATATAAAACAAATTAGCCTGCTAATCCTTTTTACAAAAGTGGGTAACGGGACCAGAACAGAAAATACCATAATTGGTGCCTAAAACAGAAGAGACTTAAGTCTCTGAAACTGAAGACACAAAAGTGTCTGGAATCAGAAGACACCGAAGTGTTTGATCACAGAAGACACCTTAGTGTCTAATTACAGAAGCAGCTGCTAACCCTTTTAGGCATGCATATTTACCCATGACTAGAACTCAGCAGTTTTAAAATAAACCATTTTAGATTTTAGGATTTTATGCAAAATATGAAGTACTACATATGCCCTTATTCTATTTTGCTCTAATTGAACTTATTTATTGATATTTATATAACATAACTTATAAATACAAATATGTGCAATTATTTATCAATAGAAGTGTTGAGTCATTACACATTATGTATATGCACACAATTAGAAAACACTTCCAATTCAACCCTAACTATCAAACTTCTCAGACAACTGATGGTCCGGAATTATCACAATATATTATCGCAGAAATTCTCAATTTACAAACATCTATATCCAATTCATAATACACAAGCCTTTGGAACTCATTCATTCATGATCACACCAAGCAATTCAATATTGTATTCGTCATTGTTAAATCATACATCCTTTACATTATCATCGTAATTAATAATGCATAATTAAACTAACTGCTACTCAATTACATTGAATACCAATTTAAGTTCAAACACATCTTAAACAAGTCCATTTACGTCCTATTGTATCCAATAAATTAACTAAACCTTATATAGTTCATCAATGGCACAAAACTTCATTTTTTTTCACCTTCCTAACCATTTCCCACAATTGTGAGATAAGTGACCCGAAACCTTCAAACAGATGTTTCACATGACAGGTTTTTGGATCAGTTTTGTATGGCCATTATGACATAGAAATTGATGTTTTTAGACAATATGTTCCTTTAAACAAATGTTTCTCTATGTATTAATTTTCAAACAAAATAAAGTTAATGCAATTTGGTTCATTTCCGAGAGTTATACTCAAAATAATATAGACTGTTCTCAACCATTGACAACAACTAGAACTTAACTTTAAGCCAAATTTCAAAACCCTTAGTGACATAAATCAAATTCGATTCCTTCATGAAAGTTGTAGATGTATGTATCTAGTTTAATTTGAATTTAAAATCATCCCATTTTGATATCTACAAGTCAAGATATGGCTATAATACCGATTCCTGTTTAGTAGACCCATCCTTCTAACAAGTATCCAACATGTATCAAGTTTCTAACCTCAATTCTTCATTAATTTAGTACACATTTTATCCATTTCAAACATCAAAAAATACATGTTCTAACACGATACTAAGTTTAGTACTCCCTTACCTCTTTAAACTTTAAAGAACAACTTCAAATCACTTCAAAGATGCAGCTACACTAACACTTCCTAGCAATCAGCTCTTATCTAAGATTAAGTGCAACTTTAAGCACCAACAAGATAATAACGCATAAAATTACAAGACCATCTTCATGATAAAATAACTTACAAAGCTTCCAAGTGTTGATGATTCAAACTTCAGCAAAATTCCAGAAATTGAGAGGAAGAGAGAGTGATTTCGGTGGAGAAAATCCAAGAGTGGAGAGAGTGCTGCCGAATCACCAAATGGCCTAAGTGATTCAGCACTTATTAGTGCTAGGTGTCATTACCACCACATGGCACTTAACACCACCTCATGAAGTCCATTTTCCCACCATTTAAGCTACCATTTGTAACACTTTAATTAAGCCACTTGTCCTTTTATTATATTGCCAAATGTCACACAATGGATGACGTCAAATGTCACTAACTCATAGGCTTAATCATTCTAATTTTCATGTACCAACTTAACTTGTCTTTTGACCATTTTTCCTAGTACAAATGTATATTTAAATACCTCAATTCTCTAATGGCTTCAATTAATTTCAATTCACTAACTATGGTCCATCAATACCAAAATTTAAGTCATATGCCTTTCACTTTCAAATCATAGTACAACTTTAACTCATATCATACATGTACTATTATAAATATGTAACATTTCATCTAGGGTATATTTTGTGGCCTTACAAGCAGTGCTTCACCCTCACACCATTTGGGATGCTATTGGTCAAGCCAAGTTGGTCGAATCCAAGTTGCAAGATCAACAGTTGCACAACAACACTTTAATTCCTCGTTTGTCCACTTCTCTTCCCCTCATTACCTCTCATCCTACTTCTACCATGCCATCCTTGCTCCCAGCTCCTCCTCGGCAACCCACGTCACTGCCGATCTGCCGCTTGATCACCACTAAGATGTACCAACGGCGTACGCAAGGCCTCTATTTCAACCAACCAGAGAAATTTCACCTTGGTCATCGCTGCAAACAACAACAATTCTTGATCCTCCTTTCCGATGAGGAGTCTCCACCGCTACTATTGATCGATTCATTGGATTCAAAGACCCAGGCCGATTTACAACAGTTGTCGGCTTTAGAACTATCTGAGACACCATTTCCGGTCAATTTGTTCGCCAACGACTCCCCTCCATATGCGTCGCATTTCCACCTCTCGATGACGACTTATTTTAGCACTGCTTTGCCACGAACTCTACACATCTCGGGTAAGATTCACTGTTGCACCCTCTCAATTTTGGTCAATTCAGGTAGCAAATATAATATTGTTCAGCCTCAGATTGCCAAATTCCTCAATCTACCTATTCTCTACACTACCTCCTTCTCCATTATGGTGGGTAATGGCGAGCGTTTGGCTTGCCAAGGACAATGCCTCGACATTTTACTTCAGCTGTAAGGTCATGATTGTTCCATTCTGCTTTTAGTTCTGCCCATTTCAATGGGTGGATTTGGTCCTTGGCATCGAATGGTTACGAACTCTTAGGCCATTAATGTAACACCCCACTATCATAGAATATATACCAGAACATCCTAAGGACATTCAAGTACATAACCTATCATAATGACATGTTAGAGTAGTCACGACACTAACTTAATCATGACATCATCATTTATACAAAAATGTCACAATATAAAAAAAACCATAAAATTCCTCATTTCATTTCATAAAACCGAATATGTATATTGTAGCTATACAAAACATCCATATAACTACATTATCAAAACTAATCAGAGTTTACATCTCTGTATACCTAACACGCTACATACATGACGAATTATACAAAACTTTTACCTAGATCCTTCAGTCTCAGCTGGCCGACCTTTGAACCATGTCTTCAATCCCAATATCAGTGCTAGTTCTCTTCTAAACTGACTTAGAAGCTATATCCTCTCTCTCAAACCTGAAATGTCAACGTTGTGGTTCACTCATATCACATAACACATATAGTTCATGTAATCACGTAATTTGCATCATTTCACTAACAAACATATAACATCACATATCATTTTGATCACATATTTCACATTTCACGTTCAACACAATTCAACAATACATTTCAATCATTCAAACATAGATATAAAATATATATGCAATGCTCATGAGACTCACTTTCATTTATTACTTTGTTATGACCAAGTGGCTTTTTATTTTCCCATATCCCTTGTGGATACCGGACTTGTTTCAGATATTGTCCCATATCCCTTAATGGATACTAGGTACATTAACAACTGAGCCAGAGGCTCTTATCACATTCTGAGCTTTAAGCTCTTTCAGACGGGTCACTCCAGTCACAACAACCTTTATGTTGTCATGCATTCATGCACTTGATTTCATTTTTCACATTTACATACACATTTCTCATCGGACCTTGGTCCGGCATTAAACAAAAGTGTTGAGAATCACTTATTTCGTCAGATTCACATACAAGGAGCACTTTCAATATCTTATTCATTCATCAAACGCCTCGGACATTCAATGTCCGGAATCAACACAATCGTATTCACATAATCATTCAATATAGAATTTAAAACAAACAATTAATCGAGTGAGACCATCTAGGTTACTCACAGTTTGCTCCAGATAGCTATTGCCTCGAAATCCCGGCAACGTTTGGATGTTGTCGCTCTATATTATCTGCTATATCATGCAACATATACTTACACATTTCACAACTTTGATTAATTATATAGGTACTCATTTATGCACATATGTATATATATGGATTATATACAATGCATGCTCAATGACAATCTTGGGTATGTTTCCGTTATTCTCAGCTCATGATCATTCATACTTCAAAACTCATATATGTCTATTTGAACTTAGGTTTAAACCTTAATAAAACAAATTTATTATAAGTTCATCACTCAATCGATCATTCCAGCTTTTTTTCAAAATAATTTTTCGGGTCAATTTTGCATAGTCATTATGACAAGGAAAATGAAGTATTTAGGCATCACCTTCTTCTAAAAAAATGTTGCTCCATGTATTAAGGTTCTAATGAACTAAAGTTCATACAATCCAGTTCAGTATTCTACAAGTTATACACAAAATATTTCAGACTGTTCTCATACCATAATAGTACACAATACTCAACTTTAAACCAGAATTTGAAACTCTTAGAGACAACATTACAATTTGATCCCTTATGAAATTTGTGTCCATATGTCTATAGTTTAATCTAAACTTAAAATTATTCCATTTGGATAACTACAGATCAAGATATGACCAAAATACAGATGCCTATTTAGTGAAAACATTCCATTTAACAAATTTCAGCTCACTTCATCATTTTCATCCTAAACTCATCAATTAATCATTATCACTCTTTTCCTAATGAATTTAGATGGACATGAAATTTGGTGGAGAGGAAAGACAATGTGTGAGGAGTTTGTGGTTCAAATTTAAAGTCAATCGGAGATTCGAAGAAGAAGCTATGGTCAAAAGAGTGAAGAGTGTTTAAAATTATCAAACAACATTACACTCTCACTGTCACAATATCGTGCACTTCCTGTTGAACCCTCATTGTCACAACCGTGCATTGCCTAACATCTTCCTTTTGTCACGATTGTGCTTGTGCATGATCGTGCGATACCTGATACTTCCTCTGCACGATCGTGCACTGCCTGATTTCTCCTTTCTGTCACGATCGTGCAACTCCCCCGAGGTTTCTTATAGAAGCACAATCGTGCAAGTCCCCTGAAGGTTCGCACGATCGTGCAACCTTCCTGAGGTTTGCTCTCTTTCACGATCGTGCACTTCCCTAGATTTTACGAAACATCATATTTTTCATCACTAGTTCATCTCTTTTGCTTAGTTTATCATTTCTAACTTATGTCCTCGTTATTTCCTCTTCATTCCTACTTCCATTTTAGCTCAACTCATTCACAAATAAATCAAACTCTATGATTGATCATAAACATCAAAAATAGAACATATCATATATGCATATTCATCCCATTTTCTGCACATGTTCATCTTCACTAACACCTTCATTTCATCTCTAACTTATCATTTTAATTCTTCCCATTTCAAGACATCACATTACTCCTTTTCCTTAACTCTAGACTCATTTTAGTTCACCTCCAAAACACCCAAAGAGATCCATATAAATAACAGTGAAAACAGAGCATAAGCATATCATCTTTTCATGAAATTTCTACACTCTTTTTCCTACACCATTTTCAATGATCTTTCTATCTCAAAAATCATCTCAACAACATCTTATGAAATATTGTTCATCAAATATACAAAAGCAAGACATGGGCATATCCAAGTTTCTCATTCAAGTTTCAGCAATTATACATCCTCATTTGATAAACATTTAACTGCTAACTATCATGATGCATGTTTCATTCTACAAATCATGAAGAACCCTACGATACTTACTTGGTAAAACTCCAAACTCTTCAAAATCACGTGAACCCTAGCTTTCCATGATACACGATCATCAACAATCCAAGGTTGTAGGGTTAGGTCTTTTAGTGACAGTGACGAAGATAACAAAATGAAAGTAGCAAGTGAAAGGTGAGATCAAGGCTTACATTGAGAGGGTGAGAAAATGAGTATCGTAGGTGAAGAAGATGAAGAACGAAATGAAGAGAAATAAACAAAAGGTGAGAACAAATGACTACAGTAAAAGACAAATAAAAATGAAGATGGTCTTTCACTTTGGGATAGAGTGTTGTAGGAATGGATGCATGGCTTGCCATAGGTCCACTTCCTATGGTCTCACTTGGTTCTTTTATTTAACTAGTCCATTTGTCTCCAATTTTTATTCTAATTATCTACCAATTTTCAACGTCATATTCTCAACAAATTCTAATACCATTAGCCAATTATTTCAACTATCATTTAATACTTATTTCTACTACTATAAATCAATTGTCTTGCCACTTGGCATTCTTCCTAGTTCAAAAATACTCATAATTTTGAAAATTTTCTAAATTTTCTAAAAAATTCTAGATCAATAATTATTAACACCAAATTAATTTTCAAGACATATAATCCACAATTTTCAATAAAATCGCATTTATAAATCAATTATACCAGGAAAATGTCAATGAATGCATGTACAATCATTTTAATGTGTGCTATAAGTAATGATCTCATGTGTGTGTATGTTATATTATGCATGAGCATGAAATGCACTTTCTGACTTCTTAATAATCTCTCGTGTACACTATTCTACGGTTCTAACCCTTAACATGGGATAACGGGATGTTACAAATAACAACAGATTGTTCGATTCCGAAGATGCTTTTTACTTATGAAGGCGCTCAACTCCACCTTCGTGGTTCGACTCACTACAAGCCGGCTTCATTTCACTAGCTCACTAGGCTACTCAAAACTGGAGTTGTGGCTACCACATATGTTGTCCTCTGCCAACCATTACCACCATCACCAAATTTGTCATTACCGCCTAATACTACTACTAAATTAGAGATCCGAGCCATACTTACTCGATTTTCTTCCATCTTTCAAACACCGACCGAGTTGCCTTCGCCTCACCCTCATGACCACCATATTCACCTATTCCCTACTTCTAAGCCGGTTAATGTAAAACCATATCATTATTCGTACTTCCAAAAAGAAATTATGACTCAAATGATTCAGGATATGTTACAGGAAAACATTATTAAGCCCAACCAAAGCTCTTTTTCCTCTCATGTTCTTCTTGTTTGTAAGAAAGATGGCACGTGGTAGTTTTGTGTGGATTATAGTGCTTTAAATGCGGTGACAATATGTGATTGTTTTCCGATTCCAACTATGGATGAGCTTCACGGTGCCACTATTTTCTCCAAGATTGATCTTCACTCTGGCTATCATTAGATTCGAGTCACACTAGAGGACACCCACGAATGACATTTCGTACCATTGATGGACATTTTGAATTTTTGGTAATACCTTTCAGCCTCACCAATGCTCCATCTACCTTTCAGGTAGCAATGAATAACCTATTTCGAGGATTTCTGCAGAAAAGTGTGTTGGTTTTCTTTGACGACATACTTTTCTACAACACTACTTTAGTGGATCATTTGGAGCATTTCATGCAGGTTTTTTAATTACTTTCAACTCATCATTATTTTGCTAATCTTGCTAAATGTGTCTTTGGTGTTGAGAATGTGCACTATTTAGGCCATATAACATCATTTACAGTCCTATGTGGATTCCTAGGATTAACAGGCAATTATCACCATTTTGTTTAAAATTATGTACATATGTAGGCCCCCTTACTGATCTCTTGAAGCAACAACACTTCACATAGCATCCTACAGCTCAACAAGCTTTTGACATGACTTCACTTCTAGTTTTGTCATTACCAGACTTCACCATCCCCTTTGAACTCACCACCGACGCATCTAGAATAGCTATTGGCATTGTGCTTTCTCAACATGACTACTCTCTTGCTTTCTTTAACAAGAAATTACCATCACAAATGCAAGTTACAAGTACATACAACATAGAGTTATTCACTATGTCGGAATCAGTTAAGAGGTCGCGTTAATATCTTTTGGGATGCAAGTTCATCCTCTGCACATATTAGAAAAGATTGCGGCATCTTCTAACACAAACTATTTAAACTCCAGACCAACAGAAATGACTTACTAAGCTATTATAATTTGATTATGAAATCAAATATAAGCCAGGAAAAGAAAACATGGTCGCAGATACGTTGTCATGGGTGGAGTTACCTGTTCATATGGCTCTGTCAATCACCATAATGCCTTGGCTAGCCCAGCTCTATAATTTTATTCTATTACTGCTGAAGGGCTGGCGTTGCTTAACAAAATTCAAACAAGGACGACGATTTATCAAATTACACAATTCATGACGGGCTTGTGTACCTTGCCGGTCAGCTTCTCGTTTTAAAGGACATCGGGCTTTGTGATCATTTGTTGCTGGAATTTCACGCCTCACCCGCTGCTGGCCATTCTAGCGTCAAGGCCACTACCTCCAGACTTGGTGCTTCATTTTACTGGCCTAGAATGCACTAAGATATTAGTACATTTGTCAATAAATGTCACACATGTCAGATAAGTAAGTACTCTACTCATAAACCTTTTGGTTCGTTACAACCTTTACTTGTTCCGAATTAGGTTTGGGAGGATTTGAGTATGGATTTCATCACTCAATTGCCTCCCTCAAATGGTAAGACTGTTATCTAGGTGGTGGCTGATTGATTGTCCAAAGCTGCTCATTTCATCTTGCTACCCACACAGTTCACAGCAGCAACCTTGGCCTCTCATTTCCTTTCAGATATTTACAGACTACACGGCGTCCCCAAATCAATTGTTTCAGATTGTGACTCAATTTTCCTCAATAAATTTTGGAGAGTTTTTCTGTCCCCTAGGCACAACACTCAATTTCAGTAGTTCCTATCATCCGCATACAAATGGCCAGACGAAGGTTATAAATAGGTGATTATAGTCTTACCTCTGGTGTTTCACGTACGACGAGCCTCGTTTATGGACTTGGTACCTATCCCTCGCTAAATTGGCACAATAGCTGTTACCACTCTTCCATCGGTATGTCTTCGTTTAAGGTTGTCTTTGGTTGACCTCTGCCTTCTATTCCGTCATACACCTTGGGTTCGTTGTCGGTGGCTGGTCTTGATTCTGACCTTGCTTATCGTGATGTCTTGCTGCAACAATTGAAGGGAAATCTGTCAGTGGCTCTGCAAAGAATGGAGGACCAAGCAAATTGACATCGATCTGAAAAGGAATTTAATGAAGGTGACTGGGTTTATGTTAAATTGAAGCCTTATCGATAGATAACGATTCATCCCCGTGCGATGCCCAAGCTTGCCCAAAGATTTTATGGGTCATTTTAGATTCACCGATGCATTGGGAAGGTGGCCTACAAGCTCGCCCTTCCAAATTCAGCTCGTATTCATCCAATCTTCCACATCTCATTGCTTCGTCCTTGTCACGGGGACACCACCACCACATCATCTCCACTTCCATTGCTCGATGACGCTGATCGAATGGTGCTAAAGTCGCAGGTGATTTTAGACCACCGTAAGATCATCTGCCAGGGTCAACCAATCGACCAATGCCTTGTCTCGTGGGAAGCATCTTCGACTGATGAGGTGACATGGGAAAATCGCGAAGACATGTTGCAACTTTACCCCTTTCTTTTTCCAAAAGAATCGGCAACCACAAATTTATGTCCAAACCCTATTTTGCATAAGGAAAATATGGGCCTTATGGACCAGTCCCATTTTGAGGGGAGAAGTAATGATATGCAACCAAAGTCAAGGCTGAAAAGGATGTCCAAAAAGCTCAAATGGACTGCAGATTATCAACTTTAATTAGCATTTTTATTAATAATTCTTAGCATGTCGCAAATTTCATAGAGTTAGTTCTTTCTTTTATTCGAGAAGGTGCCCATTTGTTAGCGGGTTAGTTGACAATTGTTAATGGGGTTAGTTGTTTGTTTCATGGTCAAGTAAAATGAAAAACGTGGATATGATTGTAACTGCACTTTGTGAGGTATTAAAACCCTCGGAATCGAAATGAAACAAAAAAAAAATATTCACACAAAATTCTTCTTCTTCAGCTTAATTTTCTGGAGCTAATTCCCATGCTCAAATTGAGAATAGAAACGTCAGTCTACTACCTAATCTTATATTTTTAAAAAATTAAAAAATATACCAAGTTTGGCCAGTGTCTCGGTCGAACCAAACAGTTTTGGCCCGTGGCCCGATCAACCTGGACAAAATTGACATTCTTACTTAAATGTTAGATCAATAACGATATTTTTATATTTTAAATAAAAACAGGTCTCACTATTGCATAATTATTCTTTTAAATGAATCAAAAAGTGAATTTCACCCACTTAATTACTTTAGACAGTTGGTCTCACTTACTATTTATACATTTCAAATAGTAGATCTCACTTGTCAAGTAACAATAAGTCCCATATTTATATATTTAGACAGTGTGTCCTATTTGCCAATTGTCATATAATATTGAGATCTAATTTTATTTATAGTATTGAAGTAATGTTTAACTGATAGGGAGTTAACATTGTTAACTTATAATCTATTTTGAATTTTTTAAAATGTTGAGGTTCAATTACACTTCAAATATAGAAGTATGTTGTATGCAATATATATATGTATGTGTATATGTATATGAAATTATAATTTTGGAAATGGCCGTAGAGTTCATTTATAGTTTTATTTATTTTTAAAATATCTGATATTAAATATTAAAATAAATATATTAACTTTTTAAAATTATTTTATTATAATTTATTATTAAAATGATGTTAGGTTAATTATTTTTAAGTCATATAATAATTTATGTTAAATAAGCATAAAATATCAATGCAAAATTATTGTAATATAATAAAATCTATCTACTTATAACTTTAAATAATAAAACTTTCACTCAGGGTGACACGGGAAAACTATGACCTTTCTGGTTAACCCTCCCGGCTAACTCCTATTCTAAACCATCATACTGGTTGAAGACATCGACTAACCAAAGTCGGATTGGAAGAGTGTCTCACAATGTAGGTATCCAGTTATTGGAGTCTTACACCCCTCAACACCTGTCCATCGGCTTACACAAGACTTACTACTCACGCCTCTTAGGATTCCCTACTTCACTCACACACTCTTACTCTTCATTCCCCGTTAATGCTTCTGACTCAAGGCAGCGGATATGTTTAGAAGCAAACAGTTCTTTCAGACTGTTATAGATTTTCTGTTACACAAGATCCTCATAGGAGGCAAGTGTAGAGCATACTCATCTTTGCAATCTTTCACACAGAGGATAGATGATATTAGGGTTAAAAGGTTTCAAAGAAGAGAAATTATTTAACGAAGAAAGGATTCTTCATTTTCTCCTTTATCGAAAGCCTGATAAAACTTGATTACAAACTAAGACAAACCTTGCTTATATAGGCAAAGCGAGGGATAAAATTGTAAACTATCCTAAAGACAACATGATTACAACTTTAGGAAAAGTAAACCTATCCTTATAACTAAGGAATCTACTTTACAAAAAGTAAAGCAAATACTCACCTAACTTTGACAAAGTAACCTACAAAGTCAAAAGCAAACAGCAGTAAACAGTACTACTTTACAAAAGGTGAATAATGATGATGGTAAGATGGAATCTTCAATAGTTGTTGAAGGTGATGTGTGGAACCCATCTTTCATCATGTCAGTCGTTGTCTCATCTTTTCATATGTCACTCCATGTTTTCTTGCATAATTGATCTAAGAATCCAATAATTTATTTGTCACGAATAGGTTCGTGCCATGACTTAAGGTTGGATGGAGAGTCTGGATCACTTGAGTCATCAGTATTAGCTGGTGAATTTTGCTATAACTAAACTCAGCTTGATGGAACTGGTGCAGGAGATGATCAATTTCAGAATCAGAGATGCTAGGGATATCTTTATTAGGATCTTGAGCATCTTGGAAATCTAAATTATATGATTGAGATGGTCCTACTGTGTCAGAAGCTATTCTTGTAATGGCTTCTGAATCTGTATAATATTCAGGACTATTGGAACCAAGAATGTCAACTTCTGGCGCTTCTAGTTCACCAGGCATAAATTCTCCAGGGTATGGTCCAATAGACGTAGTCAATACTGGTGGACTAGAAAAGTGGTTAAGTTCTTTAAGAAAATTTTTCAAAGATTTTAACACACCTTTTTTATGACGTGGCCAATACAAGGATACACGCCAAAACTAGACACGTGCCTCTGTATAAAGCAGACCAATATGAGATTCTTTGTATGGTCGATAAACAATGAAAAAGCATTGGGTAGTTTGTCGTCTAGCAGAAGATGTCCATAGACGAAGTTGATTAATAACAATAGAACATTGATGCTTCCATTGATCTAATGGTTGAAACAATTCCAATAACGTCCATAATAATGAGCTTCCATTATTAGGATCACAGAGATGTTGATACAGTTGTAGTGGAGAGACTGTAAAAGCACAAGCATATAGGGCAGA
>JANZLH020000035.1:6576605-6593456 GCA_026770325.2 Erythroxylum fimbriatum | reverse complement strand
GAGAATTTTAGGGAAAGAAGTGTTATCCATTTCAATGACAAAATGATAAGGAGTGAGGTGGATAGAGAATTTTTCTACATCTATTTTGACAGCGAGAATCTCCTTATAAGAGATATGATAATGACATTCAGATGGACTGAAAGATCCACTTAGATGTCCACAATAATGGCGTTAGTCATTGATCTCTTCGAGAAGAACTCCCTCCAGTGTTTGTCACTAGCATCTGTTTGTAGGACACGTCTTTTTTCAGGAATCTTCAAAGGTGGAGGATCCTAACAGATTTTTTTAAGATGCTTAACAGTTGTTGTCTGTTCTTTCCCCATGTTGGTGGATTCTTGCATAAGAGCTTAGATAAGCTTGATGTGAAGGCTGCTACATATGATATAAAATCTCTGATATAGTTAACAATTCCAAGGAACTGTTGAATCTGTTTCAAAGTGAGATTTTCATCAAGAAATTGCAATAATTCTTTTACAATATGTGGGCCTAGTTGGTAGAATTCATCCTTGAATTGCATTCCAAGAAATTCTATTTATGTTAAACCAATAGTGCTTTTCAAGGCCGAAAGCATTATTTCTTACTGTTGGGTTAGATCCAAAAATCTTTGAAGAAGGACATGATGTTCTTCATGGGTCTTTGAGAACAGTAAGATATCATCGATATAAATCAAGGCACTGGTGAGGATAGGCCCATAGATTTTTGTAATGAACTTTTGAAATAGTGATGAAGAAACTTTGAGTCCAAAGGGCATCACAGTCCATTGGTACTGAGCATTTGGAATGCAGAATGCAGTCTTGTAACGTTCTTCAGGGTGAATACCTAATTGCCAAAATCCTGTTTTCAAATCAAACTTTGAAAATATTAAAGCTTCCTTGAGAAGTAGTACCTATGTACTAATTTTAAGCAGAGGAAACTTGTCATCCTGCAGGAATGCATTCAGAGGCTTTTAGTCTATTACTAGATGTTTCTTTCCACGTTTTTGCTTTGAACGTTTGTTGACATAGAATGCTTGGCAAGCCCAATCCGACTTTATGGGCTCGATCAATCCTTGCTGCAATAACACGGCACACTCATCTTGTTCAAGTTTTAAGTCTTCAGGGTTCATCTCTAGATGTGTGGCTTTTGTAGGATTGATATCCTCATTCTTTTTTAATGGCAGACTTATGAAGAAGTTTGGGTTTTTCCATAGAGGATTTGGATGAGTAAACTGTGCATGACACTCTGGACAATAGCTCAACTGTTTATCTTGAAGTCCAATGTAATATGCAGGAACCTGTGTAAGTTCAAACGCATTTTTTAGGTCAGTGTATGGATTCAAAAGGTTTCGATACCTGAGGCCTGTGGGTAGGATCTGTAGATGTTGGGCTTTCCAATAAGGAGATCTGGGCCTAGTAGATAGCTTCCAAGTACTTTAGTCCAAACTGTACACTGAGGAAAGATGCGAATGCCAATTCTGCTTCTTGTTCTTAACCCAATTTTGAAAGAATTTCCATCAGCTGCAGTAAAATACTCTTTATGAGAAGTCCATGCTTTTGCTGATAGAATATTGGGCTTCATGATCTTACGGTTAGAACCAGTATCCATAAATCCAATAGCTTTAATGGGTCGATCATATTTTTCTTGTTGAAAGATCTGGATATGGACATATGGTCATTGAACTGGAGTACGATCTATCTTCATACATGTCTATTGTAACATGCATAGTGGATCGTCACTGTTAGAGGCGGATTGTGATGATTCTTCTTCATCTGTTGACACAGAGACAACAAACTGTGTATCACTGTCCTTACTAGATTGTTCTTCTAGTAACTCTTCAATATGACTATGAGGATGAATGGGCATAAGCTTTTCAAGTTTCTCCAGGAACTTGGCATCTTTCTTGGTTGCCTTAGGATAGTTGTTAGTGAAGTGTTCCAAACTTTCACAGACAAAACATCGAGGCTTTTGCTTCTGTTGATGTGATGACTTTTTGAAGAACCTCATAAATCTGTGTTTCTTGCTTATGTTCTTCTTCTTGAAGTTTTGCTTCCAAGGCCTCTTGCCTTCTTTCTTTCTGTGGAACTTTCTCCTCTCATAGTAGACTTGAGATTGATGAGCTTTCTTGCTGCTATGACATTTACAAGTCTTTTGATCTTTACACTTGATTTGGAGACATGGCTTCTTGCAAGCCTTTTTCAGAACTGGATCTCCTTTGAGGATGTTCTTGAACAAAGTATGCTGATCACATAGTTGTCAAGAGAAGCTATAGAAAGCTGGTATATTTCTTCAAGAGAAATTGCTGACATATCTCTTTGAAGAGAAGCTATGGTCCTTTACAGTTCTGGTTGTATTTCATCTGGAAGGGATGATATAAAAGTATAACGTAAGTTAACTTCATTCCATCCATTCAAGAGACAATACCTTTCCGTCATGCATTTGTAATACTTTTGAATATGACGCTTATCAAGAGAACAACATTTCATTGCAAAATTATCCTGACGGATCTGCTTGTTAATCAACTAGAAGTCACCAATAAATTCTTTGTGAATTATGCCAAGTAGTGCTCCAGTAGTTGTTACTTGTATACTGAAGATGTTGATACTCACTAACACTTTGCCACCATTCTCGCAAAGTACCAGTAAATCTTGATGTAAATTAAAACAAAATATCCAGAAGAGGATGATTAGGTCTGGTTATTTGTAGATCAATCCATGCACCGAACTCATGAAGTCTATCTCACCATTTCTTTGGAGGTAGATCATCAAATGTAAACCAAGGTCCTGAAGTAGGCTTGGTTGTCGACTGTGTAGCTGTCGTAGCTGGTGTTTCTTGAGGTGCAGGTTCAGGTCTAAAGGGTTTAGTACCTGTGGATTTAGCTTCACTGATTTCTTGTTCTTCAGTATATTGAGGCATTGTTATCAGAACATGAGAAAATTATGAAAGATCAGCAAAGTTAGCTAATTCATCAGTCGATGGTGAAGAGATTGGTTCATAAGATGCCTCTGATGTGTGTTCTGATAGATAAGAAGATTGTTCAACTGAACACTTTTAACTCAGATGAGTTATCAGATGGTGTTGCAGAGACTTCAGATGTATTGCTTTTCGAATCAATTTTCTCAGGAAGAGAACTGGAATTATCTGCAAGAGGTTTAGAGGTCAGAGTAGCTATATACTATATCTGCTTAGCTTTGTCCTTCCCATGTGATGAGGTAGAAGGTTGAACTGGTGGTGGAGAATCCGGTGGTGTACATATCTGTACAGATTTTCTCCGCTTTTGTTCTGGTTCAAAATGTGTATAAGAAGATGATGCTTCTGGAACCTTTGTAGACTTAGAAACTCGAGGTTTAGGCATACGATCAAATGTTGACTTTGATTTTGATCGTTGAGATTTCTCATGAGTTGTCTGAGGATGAACGTACTGTCTAATCAAAGGATAATTAAATTTGAATACCTTTGTATAGTCAGCTTCTTCTGGATACCGTACGAAGGAGATGGATAAGATGGCTGAAGAGTTGAGAACTCTGAAGAAGACGAGCCATATACCTGTCGAGATTGAGAAGCATGCATGTCTGCTTCCATTTGTTGTACAGTCCTTTGTATCGCTTGTATCTTTCGAACTTTAGAGTCGAATTCGGGCCCCATGTATTGGGCTGAGATGTATTGACGAAGTTCAGCATCAAGGTAATGAATCTGGGCTTTGTAAGATCTATACATCTTTTGTATCTAATCCGAAACAGAATCGACTTTTTGAAGAGTAGCAATATTTTGTTGACTAATTCCATCTAGCTTGGAATCAATCATTCTCAGAACTTTGTTCTGTGCTACTGCATTATGTGTCTGTCAGTTAAGTACTTCATCAGTTGGATTTGATGCAAGTGTACCTTGGGAAGTAATTCCTGACGCTCTGATGTAAGGTTTTGAGATAACCCGCTGTGATTCATCAGTACTCCTGGATAATTGAGGAAAGTTATCCTCTTCTGGCCTTGCCATCATACAGGGCATAAGAGTAGGAGGTTGAACAGGAATTGCTGGCATAGATTTGTTAGATCCTTTAGTAGATCTGCATGTTTTAGACGACCTGAGCAGGACTTTGGTTTGGATCTTTCTATCATCATTAGACCATGTGGATCGTCTTGATCCGGATCATCATCTTGGTGATGATACTGGTGAGAAGGTAAGCACCGAGATTTGGGCTTAGATTTCTTCTTCCTTCTCCTTTGATATCTTGGATCATCATCATCCGAGTCTGACTCAGGGTTGAGACAGATCTCACAGTCTGGTTCAACGTGGATGGTCGACATCCCATACAAAGTGTCCACGATGATGACTTACATAGACTGGATATCCATTATATTTGAAATAATGAATTGGAGGACCGTCTTTACCTTCCGTATGAGAAAATACAGGCTGGATCTTAAGGCTTGTTGCCCTAGATGATAGATCTGGTAGATCTGACTGTTCAGTAAACTGAATCATCAAGATTGATCCTGATGTAGATGGACCGGACGTGTCGTCGCTAGGTCTGGTGTAGATGGATCTGACTGAACCATCTCTCAGAGTCTGCAGAATCGGAGGAGTTGTTGTATGAAAAGAGTGTCGATAAGGTGCGTGGAATACCTTATGGTATTTGGTAATCCATTCTGTTAGCATCAATTTTTCAAGCTCCTTTAAAGGCAACTGCTTCGGGATCTGGAAGATAGTAGTCTGATCATTAGATCGATCAGTAACCATGTAAAGAGCATCCGAAGTAGAATTTGGAAAGTTTATGTTCAAAGCATGATTCTGTAGATGATAGATCATCTGGTGAAGAAGTGTAGCCATGATGGCTGTAGGATCTTGATCTGCTACAGTGATCTGGATCTGAACTTATAGACGTTTAGATAAAGTGGGATCATCCAACCTGATATTGAAATCAGGTGCTATGGTCAAGATGACACTTCCTCTGTCAAGGGTAGTCAGCAACGTACTAATAAGAGCATTTTGGTACGTTGTGTAGGCAGTGCTAAGAAGGAATATCCTGGCTGTTGCAGGAATACCTTTTCTTCCATGTAGCGTAAGAATAAGTCATAGAGTTCCAAAGTGTAAATGTGTATGATTTGCTCTCTCCATAAGGCGAATAGCTCCTTAGGGATTTTTAGCTTTACGTATTGTTCTGCAGTTGTAAATCTGAGACCACACTATTTCAATTTGAAATTTTGAATGATTTCCTTCACACGAAGTCTAGAGGTAGATAACACACTCCTAATATCTTTCGTCCAAGAACGATCACGAGAATATATACTGTACAGACTTAATAAAGATAAAGAAGACTCACAAATACGATTTTTTACATGAGTAACTTCTATAAGATTTTCTATCTTGTTGGATAAAACACGCTTCACACTATTAAACAAACTAGTTAAAAACAAACTAGAAAACAAACAAACTGTATCTGAAAAAGTTTCCATAATTTTTACGCAACTCTCTTCTTACTTCTTTTCTTACCTAACAAGAAATACACAGGTTTTTTCGGACAATCGACTATACCTCACCTGTAGACAAAGACAAAAGGGAAAGTGTTCCCGGCTGCGTCTCTACTAAATACTATGTACCAAGAGAAGACAAGCTCCTCGATTCGTCCGTCATACTTTAACTCGCGACGTTTCCTCCACGAAATTTCCACTTGCTGGCTTGCTGCTAGACCACCAGTGTGGGTCCCACCCTTCACCCATAGATTCTTTTTAATAAAGTCCAAATTCAACCGTCGGATCACACCAACGACTCAGATTGACACTAACCCTCTTCTGTATAAAATGGGCCGACTGCCAGGTAACGATTCTCAAGTTACTTGTACAAACGCTAAGCTCAGAAGAAGCCAGAAGGTACCAGAAAGCCAGTTTCGTCGGAAACAGTAACCGTCGCTATGGAAAAGGTTTCTAAATCTTTCTTTTCTCTACTTCTTTGCTTTGATCTTCTGATTAATAACATCGATTTAGACGTAACTTTAACTCTTGCTGACAATCAATTGTTGGATATTGTTTACAGAAGGAGATTGAACACGAAAATCGAGAGCTGAAGCACCTAGGTTTTGTGAGATCGGTGGCGATCCATTCACTGGTGTTCATATGCAATCTCTACGAGTCCGCGAAGCAAAATTCGGGGCCTTTAAGATCTACGATCGGTGGCATGGAGAACGCTGTGAGCACTTTGGTTGGGCCATTCTACGAGAAGTTTAAGGACATGCCTGAGAATGTCCTCGAATTTCTCGACGAGAAGGTACTGTCTGTTCAGCGTATTTTCTCTTGTTTGTGTTCTGTGTATAGCGAACAGGACTTTTTGGAAGAGCCTTTTTCCTTGAATGATGATCGAGAAGGTTTGGTTGTGTGTTTCCGTCTTGTAGTTATTATATTGTGGTATTTATTGGCCGATTTCATGCCTTCTGATATTTGTTTTGTAACACGACGCGGCTTGTTAGAAGAGTATGTTTGTATTGCATGATGATCGAGAACGTTAGTGTCCTGAATCTTTTTGTAGATAATGGCCTCGTTGTGTGGTTACATGGTAGTCTATACGGTATTGGCTGATTAGGCTTGTGTTTCAGTTGGATGTTTGTAATGAATCTATGGTCCGTGTGCTTTGTAAGTTTGTATTGCATGATGATCGAGAACGTTCGTGTCCTGAATCTTTTTGTAGATAATGGCTTCGTCGTGTGGTTACTTGGTAGTATATACGGTATTGGCTGATTAGGCTTGTGTTTCAGTTGGATGTTTGTAATGAATCTATGGGCCGTGTGCTTTGTACGTGTGACGATATTCCTAGTTAAGTAGTCTTACAGAATTGTAACTAATCTCCCAGATAAGATGATTTTGATTGTCATAAGTTTGCATGTTCTTGACTTCTCTTTCATTTTGAGTCTGAAGTTTGGGGACTAGATGGAACATCTAATAGAAATATGTGCATTGGTTCCTCTATTTTCTGCCAACGTATTCGATAAAATTTAAGGGACATGGATGTTGGCTGTATCATACAAATATCTCATCTTGCTAATGATTTAGATGCAGATTAGGATTTTTCCATAGCTCAACCAGCTCTTCGGGTTTTGACTATGCCGTCAATCTTCCTTCCAAGCCCACTTGTTCATTTTGACTTGGAGTTCTATTCAATATTTTCCAAAACAGTTGCTAGTAGTATTAGAACTTGTGCTGCGTTTAATTGTAGTTGGAGTTTTCTTCATTGCTTTTCAGAATGGCTGCTCTGCTTTAGTTGTATCACAATCAAATTTGCGATTTTAGTGAAGCCATCTTATGAGCAGTTTTGATTGTTACAGGTGGATGAAGCTAAGGATAAGTTTGATAAGGACGCTCCTTCTGGAGTGAAGCAGGTTGTCAGCCACGCTGAGACTCTAATTCAGAAAGCATCAAAAAAGGGGCAAGAACTTGTACAAGAGGCACGTTCTGGAGGACTTCCTGCTGCGTTGCAATATGCGGCTGAAGAGTCTAAACACTTGGTCCTTGATGGGTCTGTAAAAATATGGACCAAACTGAACGAATATCCTATTCTTCACTCTGCTGCAGAGATTGCTATTCCCACAGCTGCTCACTGGTCAGAGAAGTACAATCATGTTTTGACGTACATGACCCGGAAGGGATATCCAGTAGTTGGTTATCTACCTTTGGTTCCCATTGATGAGATAGCCAAGGCATTTAAACAAGGAGACACAGGAAAGGCAGAGGATCAAACCTCTGGCAATCCAAGTACTTAAAAAAAAAAACTTTTCCAGTGTATAAATGTTGTTTCTTATTCTAATAGAATGAGATGGGGAAGCCTGTAGGGTGTTTGTTATTATGTGCTATACATGTGGCTGGGAAGTAAGTAGAATGATAACTTTCAAGGTCGATATAAGGTGTTTGTTGGTATATAATTCAGTTGGTTTTTCTGAAGCCCTCTGGTGCCCGCTTAGCCCTATGTTTTTCATACTCGCCCATATCCTGCAATCTACTTCGCGGTCTCAGATAAGTGACTCTTTCAGATTGTTTTCGAAATTAAAGTGGACTCCAAGAGAGCCGTCTGATTATGGAGGAGGAAGTTTAACCATTTGAATTATGAGCAGATTGGGGGTCTTTCAAATTAATATTTAGTTTAGCTGGTAAACAAGTCACATATTACTGTATTAGATCGCATGAGATTTTCTTGGTTGAAATCGGGCTTGTTAAATGCAGGAGCTGGTCTGTATTAACACAAGGGCCCAGCGCTGCATCCTAAAAGGATTGGAGTTTGCACTATATTTGAGATATAAGAGGCTAGGCTCGTGAGGGCTGATTCTCTCATAGAACGACTGGTCTGAGGCAGAATTCCCCAAGTCTGCTGGCTAAGCTGGGGCTCTTGAAGCCTACTGAGATGGGCTAAGGCTGGGTTGGGCTGCTGCTCCTAGATGCATGGGTTTGGGTAAGAAACTTTAATAAAATGTGAGCCACCGTTTATGTGCCAGCTGTCGAGCATTGGTTTGTACTCGCTCTACTCAATAATGAATTAGCAGGTTGCTTCATAATATGAATTAACAAATATGGCGCAGCTACGAATATGGCCATATATGAAGGATTAATATTTTATGCAGAACTGGCACCAATGCTCGCTCCAATCCCTCTCGTGTCGGAGCATTAGCGGTAACCTAGTAACCATTTAGGGCCCATGTAAAGACATGATGAACACGTTTGCGAACTTGTATCAAATAGATTTGTAGCTGTATCAAATCATAATGCTACAAAAGAAACATAAAAACTCCAGTAAACTATTGACAGCCTTGCCCACCCGGCATCATAACTCCTTAAGGAAACCTGGAAAAAACAAAAGATTTAATTCATAATAAATATCACACACAACTCATTTCATAACTTTAGCAGAACATTCAACAGTTTTAATATTTAAAAGAAGATACCTTATTACACACATTCGAAATAACTTTCACCATTCATATAAAACAGAATATCATTTTTGCGGCAATTATGGATATGTTGAGAGATTTAATTTTCTAAAATAAAAAATGGTAAGAAAACCTTGACAGTATGGGTTGAAAAAAAGAAAGTAACAATCAAAGACTAAAGTTCATTTCAATACCTAAAAACAAGTTTTATATAATAGGAATAAAAAGTACGAATATTCTTAATATTGAAGAGTTTATACATGTTAGTTTTAACCTAACTACCTAGCCTCCAAAGAAAATTTTAAAGATGTTGATGCAGGATGTGAAAAATTAGTCTTTAAAAAGAACAAGAATGATCATTAAGTGGGCGATTGGTTCACATGGAAAAAAAAGAATATGAATGAATATAGCGAAGAATAAGAATAGATATAATCATTGTAATAATGATAGTTTGTTAAGGGGAATGAATGATTGCCATTATCATTGATAATGATTTGTTAAAATATTGAGAAATAAAAATTTATTTTACATCAAATTTAATATATTTTAATTAATTGTATTTCATTGCTAAAAAAGAGAAAAAGTATAATTGATTAATTATATTTTAATTAATTAATAATTATATTTCAATTGATTAATTATAATTAAGTATATTTTAATTAACTATATTGTAATTAAGTATACTTTACTTAATTATATTTAATTTTAAAAAAGAAGTAAGTTACAGGCGTGACAAAGACTATCACGCTCATGACACTTATCCCTGATCATGAATGAAACTCATTCTTCTCATATTTCGAGGGTATGAAGTATTCCCCGAAAATCATATATAAAAATATTGTAGCTATAATCATAAACCAACCACCTGTTATTCATTTTATACCCGTTGATTCATTCCCAACATGAACCAAGCACCCCCGAAGACTTTTCAAAGGAATTAATTATTGAACTAAGTGAAGGAGATAAGTAGGATAAGAGGTTTCCAATGAACTAAAAATTTAAGAACAATCATCATTTGAATCATATCATAGGTGATGTTTAACAAGGATTAATTATTGGCTCATATTTTGGAAAAATTTCACGTCTTACATTTATTTGTAAAATTGAGTCTAAATCCTTAATGGTGAATATTGGAACTCTATAAGTAAGGAATTAGACAATTTTTAAAGTATAGTGTGGACCTTAGGACCTAAATTGAAAGATTATCTGCAAAATGGAGATATTAATTTATAATTTGTTGACACACTACACTAATTGTCTGATAGTTTTACTAAACCAATGAATAAGGGTAGATTTTACATAACTAGAAGAGAATTAAGTATGATTGATGGGAATTCCGTATGATAAAAATCATATCTTATGTCTTAACTCATTTTGATTGATATTAAGATGATTGATTATGTGTTTTAATGTTTGATTTAAAATTTGAGATTATTTCTTAACTTTTCATAATACACTAGTTGACCTATATCAGAGTATGGTCGACCAGTGTCCTCATAATTCATTTTTTTAGTCCTTCCAGTGAGTTTGGAAGGAGCTTGGTTACAAAAAGTAGTCAAGCAGATGCCCTTACTAATAAACTAATATAGCTTTATGGTCGAACAATGTCACTCATAAATAAGAAAATTCAAGTTTCGGTTAGTTTGTAACGAGATTGGATGTTTAGTGTGGTTGACCACACACAAAGTGAGTTTGTAACGAGATTGCGTGCTAACCCTAAGGTACAGGTGAGTTGGTAAGGGGTTTTCTTGGCTTAAGTGAGGTCGTGGGTTCGAACCCCCCTTATGTATGCAGCCGTTTAAAACTTGGAGCCAGAGCTTTGCCTCCCGTAAGGGACCTACCCGGTTCGAGCGGGGATTAGTCTGGGTGTGAATGACTTAAAGGTGCCTTCCTATAATTGAGATCCGCCTAGAATACCTCGTGGACAACTGAAAAAAAAAAAACGAGATTGCATGCTTAGTGTGGTCGACCGCACACAAACACTGAATGACCGTTAAAGTTATATGGTTAACTAGTCTTTATGCTGTGAGGCCTCCTCCTCCTTTTTCTTTATTTCCCATTTTGTTTGTTTATGCCTCTCAAAATCCTAAACAACTTCGTTTTTCTTTGAAAACATCATTCCTATTGCAACTAATTACTGTATCTTCAACTCTCTTTGCTTTCATATTAAATATCTTTAATAAACACATTCATCAACTCTTCTTTGGATGAACTTTAGGGTTTTACTAAATTCTACATTTTCTTTAACTACTTTTATGATTCATATGAGTTTTGTAGTTTTAATTTCTTGAGTCAGATTGCATCAAATTGAAAATTTGTCATTTTAGGATTTTAATTTTACTTTTCTAAAAAATTTTCATTATTCAGAGTTAATCTTCTCAAATTGATACTTCCACGGTCAAATTAAATAAGGAGTCAAGTATCTTTTTAAATTGAATTTTCCATATTCAAATTAAAAACGAGTCAAAGTTATTTATATTTCAATTATATCAATACATCTTTAATTTTGTTAAAATTTGGCTTTTTAGAAAATTTTAGAACCTTACAAATTATGCATTATTTTATAAGATTAATAGTTGGATATTTCAATTAAATATATTTTTACAATTTTAACATTTAATCTTATCAAAACTAACTATTTTTGTGCCAATTGAACTTTTCAGTTTAAGCACATTAGCAAATTAGGGATGCTTAACTTCTGTATGCTTTTTTCTGAAATTGATTATTTAGAAATGCAATTAAGGGTTTAATTAACGTATTTGTATCTAATTATACTTAATTATTAATATTTTGATTGAGTTTGAGTTTTAGGTATAATTGTCTATTGAATTTTGGGGATTTTCTAACTTAATATATTGATGACACTTTATTTTGCTTGGATAGCTTTTTGATGATTATAAAACTGCGGAGAAAGATTAGCGATATTAGATTCATGGGCGGCGATGACATTAAGGGGAGTGATTTTTCCTCATAATTTATATGGTATTTTATGTTTAAGTAAATTTATGCTACGTTTAAGTTTATCTACATTTGTGAATATTTCTTTTATACTTAATATTGAATCTCTTTTGTTCTTTACATTGGATTATGTTTTATTAATGAATTAATGGGGGATAATTACCATCATGATTGTATGCTTAAATTTATTATTACTCTCAAATATCATAAATATTTTGTCATAAAAAGGGTAAGATTATTCCAATTGAACGAAGAGAGTTTTCGATTGATGTTTTAATGATATCAAAACTTAAGTACTACTAATGAGTGTATTATGCTGATGAGAAGCAAGAAAAGAACAAAATGTAGCCATAACTCAAGAATATAGTTATAAAGATCAAAAAGAAAAGTTTAAGTCTGTAATCTTCGAAGTGAAGGTCAAGATAAGAATAAAAGAAGACCAAGACACATCAAGGTTAGTATATATTTTGTAATGTTAATTGTAATCTCTTTCAGTCACTTTAATCATCTTCAAGGCTTACTATGCATAAATATTTCATCTTACTTCATTACATGAGTCCTTTTATTCATCAACATGTATTAAAGCCTTTGTTTTTAAAAGAAAAAGAATCTTGATCTTTAAACACTCTTTAGGACACATTTTAGAAATTTTTAATTATAATTGCATTAAAAAATCAATATTTAAAATTATTAAAATTATGAGTTTAGGGGATTGGTAAACTAATGTAAGTTAATGATCAACTAATATAGGTTAAGTATGTAATGGGACTATTTATTAACATATTGGTTGATTAATGTTTCTTTAAAGATACATTGGCAAACCAATATGTCTCACTAGTCCACCAATGTGCAACAACTAGTTAATATTGTGCATTGGTTAACCAATATATTATAATTAGTCATTGTAACAATTAATTTTTTGCTCCAATGACTAAAAAAGTATTGAAAACTATATATATAACATGTGATGGCATCCTTCTAACTCAATGAAAATAAGTAAGAGTGCCAAGATCCTTCATCTGAAAGGAGTTTGTGAGAAATTGCTTAAATTCTATAATGCCTTGTTGATTGCTACATGTAATGATCATATCATCAATATATAGAAGTAGAATAATAATGCCAGCATGAGAATGCCGAATAAAAAGTGAGTGATCATTTGAACTTTATTGAGATTCAGTGGAGTAAATAGTAGACTGAAATTTCTCAGACCATGCCCGAGGTGCTTGTTTAAGTCCATAAAGTAACTTGCGAAATTTGCAAACCATATTAGGACCTGTATTAGAATATCCAGGAGGGTGTCTCATATAAACTGTTTCTTTCAAATCACCATGAAGAAAGGCAATTTTCACATCTAATTGATATAAAGGCCATTGCTTGTTGGATGCTACAGCTAGAAGAGTAAGAATAGTAGTCATTTTTGCTACTAGAGCAAAGGTTTCTTCATAATTAATCCCATGTTCTTGTTTATATCCTAGTGCCACCAAACGAGCTTTATATCGATCAAAAGAACCATCCAGAATGAGTTTAACGATATAAACCCATTTACTTCATATGACAGACATGTCAGGTGAATAAGGAACTAAAACCCAAGTATGATTCACTTCTAATGCCTGAAGCTCTTCTTCCATTGCTTTTCTCCAACATTCTTGTTCTATTGCCTGGTTATAAGTAGAAGAAATTTGGACAGAGTTTATATTGGTAAAGAAAGAATAGAAAAGGTTGACACGAGTAGATCTTCACAATTGCGGTTGATGTGGTGTGGAATCGACAATGGAGAGGTTGGAGACAAAACCTTCAAGAACATGATCATTTCTTATATGGAAAAACATTTGGGTATATTATACACATATTTCCAACTATTTATCAAGTATTTGAATACTCTTTGTCTCATATTTGAGTGAGAGAGTCTCTTTGATTTTATCAAAGTGATAAGTTGAGATACTGAATTGTAAGCCTCTAATGGGATCTTGTCTATTGTACTTGGAACTTCTCTAAATGACATTGAGGTTGCTCATTATTGTTATTTAAGAAAGTATAGGGGTTCCTTTTTACTAAGAAACAATTATACAAACGTTATTCTTCACATTGAAAGAAGAGTTATAATGAGATTTCAAGAATAGTCTTAAGAGTGAACATAGGTAAGGGTTATTTGAAGAATTGTAATAAAATTTCAAGAAGAGTCTTAAGAGTAAATGTAGGCAAGGATTATTTGAAGAACCATTATAAATTGGTTCGTATTTCTCTTCCCTTACTTTTTTTACATAATTGCTTAAGTGTGTTGTTGAAATATATATTTTATAGGATTAACTATAAAAAATCTTAAACTTTAATTAATTTCATAATACTAACCGAAAATTTAAAAAGTGGCACTAAAATGTCTCAAATTTCAATTTTTTTGTAAAAATAGCCAAACATCAAATTTTTCATTAACGTTGCTGACGTCACAAACCACATCAAAATTTTTAGATGCCATACATTTGACACGTGTCTTATTTTTCTAATTTAAAAATTTAGAACACGGAAACTTAAAAACATAACTCATTTATTGTTTCGGTGATGGGGAGTGAGCCAGAGAATGAGACGACGAATGGGTCACAATTAAGAGTATAAAAAGCTTAAACCAAGTAAATGTCAACGTACCCAGTGCACAAGGTTCCTCGCTTTGCGGGGATCTGGGGAGGGCATGTTGTACGCAGCCTTATCTTTGTATTTCTACAAAGAGGTTGTTTCTGTGATTTAAATATGTGATCTTATGATCACAAAAGAGCAACTTTACCGGTTGCTCCAAGGCTCACTTTTAATAAAAAAAAGTTATTTCTTGAAATTAAGTTAATAGACATCCAAAATATACTCATTTACACAAGATTCAATAAACAATGTAATCAAAATCAAAACAATGTATTAACAAGGAATACAATTTTAACTAAAATGTCAAAGATAATAAACTTAAATCATAATAATAAACTTAAATCATAATTTGAGAAAATTTTATGAAGTTGAACCTCTAATTTTATAAAATAGTACATAATTACACTTAATTTTATAAATAGTACCATAAACAATCTACAACATCCTCAATTTTGACATAATAAATCAAGTTTAAACTATATACATGTGTGTAAATAGATTAGATATAATCAAATTAAAGCTAGAAAATTCCAATGTACTCATTTATGTGCTTTGAATAGGAATAAGGGTACATATTACCGTTCGTAAATACCTATATTTTAAGTTATGTAATCCTACCTATCTGCTCCAAGTATGAACATAAGAAAAGACACTCTTGTGTTCTACGTCGTATACTAGTCTATCTCTTCCTTAAATAAGAACGTGACCTTTAACATGCCCTAGTAGACAACTTAAAACATAGGCGTGTTAATAGTTATGTACTACTCACATCTTGATCTAGAGAGGAACACAAGCACAAATATGTTCATATCTTAAGTCATTTACTACTCTTAACCTGGTCTACAGAGGAACATGGCCATAAACACACTTGTGTTTAGGTCGTAAACTAGTCTTTATATACTTCAGAGAGGAACATAATAACTAACATGTTCTTGTTCTAAATCGTGTGATGTGTAATCATACCTTTTTCTTCAAGTTTGAACACGAGAAAAAACACCCTCATATTAGACATGATGTACTACTCCTTATCTTCTTCAAATATAAACATGAGTTTTTGCATGATTCTATTTTAGGATATATAATATTCCCTATATGGAGCATAGATTTATATGGGCATAAACGTAGTCATATTCATAATCATGTACTATACTTATTACCTTGTTATCGAAGTCTTCGAAAAGACCTTGTATTTCGATGTACTAAAACCTTAAATTAACTATGGTCATTGTAAGTGGATTGGAATAGCCTTCATATACGATTACTTTACATTTGAGGAATCATTCGATTAACAAAGAATATGATTTATCTCATGAACAAATAATGAATAGTATATCATATATAATCTTTGGTTCTTCTTTTCATAACTTTAGATGAAATTAGAGGAATAAAACTTTGGTTTCATAGATTATCTTTCATTTAAATCTTTGTTTCTTTTTCTCACATCTCCTAACCACAATATTAAATCCACCATCCTGCAATTGACAATTAAACATATTAACCACTTTTATAATCGTTTATGGACATTAGTAAGTTAGTATAATTATTAGCATTTTAGCCTACTACCTCTTCAAAATTTAGAAACAAAGTTTCTACTAGACCACAAATATATTATAAAATAAATTAGTAATTTCATTGATTGTCTAAACTAAATATTTATGATAGTCTATATATATGTATTAATAAACCAGACAATATATTTTACCTATTGATTAAATGGAATACAATTGACATTCATACTTCCAACTGTTTTTTCAATATTATCGTTACATATATCCAAAATTCCTTCCTTAATCATCATCACCCTTACTAACAACATATAAGAAAATATAAAATAAATCATACAATAAGATTGTAAAAAAAATATCAAATTTAGTATGTGAAATTAATACTACTAAGTATCTTCTAACTAGCCTCTTTTTTCACATCTCTTCTTTTAGACCTCCTCCATTTGAGATTTTAACTTTCTTGTTCTTGTCCTACCACATGGTCTTAAGATAACTATGTCCTGAATCTGACATCTCTTTGAAGGGATTCTATATGCTCATAGTGATCACCAACATTCCCTGGCTTAATTCTAGTAGAATTTACAAATTTTTATTGGCTTCTTCTAATATATTATATAAGTATTCAAGTTTTGATTTGCTTTATATAGCGTAATCAAGAGCTTTGTAAAAAGTTGATTTCAATGTTTTCTCACATCTCCCTGACCACAATATTAAATCCACCATCCAACAATTGACACTTAAACTTGTTAACCACTTCCATAATCGTTTATGGACATTAGTCAGTTAGTATAATTATTAGCATTTGAGCCTACTACCTCTTCAAAATTTAGAAACAAAGTTTCTACTAGACCACAAATATATTATAAAATAAATTAGTAATTT
>JANZLH020000035.1:6474139-6485889 GCA_026770325.2 Erythroxylum fimbriatum | reverse complement strand
ATCTAACAAGTAAAGATAAACAAGTTCTATAATCAAGGGCATAAAGGTCTTACAAAATTCTCTTCCATTCAATTCCCGCCTTTGATAAATTAGGAAAACAAACAAGAGAAATGAAATCACATTTCTCTTCTATCCTTTTCTCCTCAATATTTCCTTTCCTTTCTCTTGTGCAAAATAAGGATCCAAACAAAGGCTCAAAAAAGAACGCAAAAATTGTTTGGTTAAAAGTCAGTCTTTCATGTTCATATTGATGCAATCCAATCTATACATTTTGTTTTTGGAACAAATAAAGATAACTACACGCAATCATTTCCATCGGTCAAACGGGTGAGCGTAGCTGAAAGCATTTGCTACAAATTCTTCACTTGTTGAACCAAATTGAATTTAGATTACCCAATTACACAAATTTGTAAACTTTAAGGAATTCGTGGATGCAACTGAACAATATAGATTTAAAATGAGCACTTTGCTGACCTTGCACGACTAGTTGCCTGAACAGAAGAAGATAATGCTACTTGCTAACGCAGACCAAAACTGATTAGGGGGCTGAAGTACAAAATTCCAAGTGTTGACTGTTCATCTTGAAAATATCTCATCTAAGCGTCCTTTTGAATTGCATACTACAACAACTTTCCCACTTTGGAAGTTAAAAGAAACGGTGAATTCAAAAAACCTGTCTGATATTTATGTTGATTCTTGAAGTTCTGATGTACTCTAAGAAATCAATTTGGTGTGAAAAATGCACTTCCAAAGGCATTATTTCGGCGTTTTCTTTGTCCGTAAAAATCCGAGGCACACCTACAACAATCAGAAACCAATCCCAAGCATTAGGATGTAGCATGGATTTATCAAACGATTCCCAGGAAGAAAGTTCGTTTACCATGGAAGCATTCCCTTGCTTCTCCAGCCATAAGCACAATGTCACCGCTTCGTAGAAACATTGCGCATGGCTCATCCTCCCTAGACTTTCCTCCCAGAAGGAAAATAGCCTTGCATCCCAAGCTGAGAGAGAAAAGTTACAACAACAACCAATGATTGACGATTCATTTTTTCTTTCTTCTTCACTATCTCGCTGAAGTTGAGAATATAAAAGGATAAAAGACATAGATGAAATGCCATTGTACCTCATGCTTACAATAGGTTTACTCCAGTCAGCTTCCATATCATCGAGGTGACCCCCTAAGGTGTCGCCTGGAAAGATAGACAAGTCTGTAAATGAATTCCATGTGCTTGTGACTTCCTTTTAACCAGATTTAACATTTATACCATCACATCAGATGCCATGAGTGAATGGCCCTGAGACAGGCGGTGTCTAAACCTTGCTGTGATCTTCAGCGAATTGATTTGAAAGCACAATAATGCAGTAATTTATGATACCTTAATTGCAATTACCTAATCCAAAATAATTTACTATTGCAGCTTCTGGCTGGAATTCTTCCCCCGGAGGCATCGCAGGAGTGGCCATACTTTTAGCCAGTTGACTAAGTGAGTCAGGGATCTTATTATGTGGGAGGGATACATCATAGTTACGCTGCAACATGAACAAATACATTGAAAATTCATAAGTTGATAATTTTTTAGAGTTGCTTTTGGATTCATCTGTGTCACTGATTCATACCTGACAAACACGAGCAAAATACAGTGAAAGAAGAACAATTGGCATTACAAGTAAATTATCTGCTTAAAATGAAAAGTTAAGCTGGCAACTAAAGATAAATTTTGCATTCTAGCTAGGATTTGAGGAGCAGCATACTTAGTAAAGCAATGTGTTTATTATAGCTTTAGTTGCCACAAGTGAATAATGCATTATATGCATGCACCATGAGATTTTAAATTCTTCTCGACTATTAACCATCAATTTTTACCACAAGTAAAGAGCAAGGTATCGTAGCCTTTTAATTCCCCATAAACATTATGCTGCATTTCAAGCAAAGTTTGATTATCATGTTATGGCAATGGGTAAAATTGAAGAGGGATTCAGAAAAGTTACATCCACTAAATGTGCAAATTGCAGATCGCAGTTACCTTGGACCAGTCAAATTGCAAGCCGAGGGTACTCCATCGCAACTTCCTTAAGAGCTTTGATGCGGAAATGGATTTGCAACTCTCATCTCCTAATGCAGCAGTATGTTGCTCATAAAATTTCCAAGTTTTAGCATTTCCATTGCGGCAAGCATCAGATTCAGAATCCAATTGAGCAAGTGAATTGTCCTCCACAACCAATACTTTCTGGTCTTTTGCTGAAATAAACAAGTCATGTATAGGACCATATCTTGGATTGTGATTAGTTCTGTTGGGAGGCTGTGGAAAGCTTGTCAAGCTCTCTCTTATCCATTTGCATTGTTCCTCAACACTCAATGCTCCTGGAATGAAATAAAACCCTGCAATCCCCAATGATTCCAATTATCAAAAACCTTAAATGATCGAAAACATATAGTACTTAGAAATTTTTAACATAAGATAGAGTATGACCTGATTTTTAGTTTCAGGAAGTAGCTATGCACAGCTGCTGAAACAAAAAGAATCTAAACCAACCTTCTAATGACATTAAAGACAACTGCTAGAGTGAATGTCAAATTAAGCAATTCAGACCAAAATGGTTCCAAATCTCCATTTTTGGAATTTAAATTCCATTGGATTAATAACTTATTAGTCAAGTACTTGTGTTTGAACTGCACACATTTACAGGGTCAAGCCCCTAACATTAGTAGAAAGCAACTATGCAGTCCATAAGAAGAGTATAGCCCTCACTTCTTAAGGAGCAAAATCTCCCATCTAATTAACAGAGTTCCTCTCAGTGCTAAAGTATCCTCACTAATGCTTGATGGGCAATGAAGTGGCAACTTCAGAGGATTTAACTCACTGATGGTATACCACCCTCGGATCACTCAAGGGCTGATGAAGGACAGTGTAATTTGGAAGCCAGATCTCATTGGAGTATTCACGAACAAGTCATGCTATAAGGCACTACAGGCTGAGGGAGAAATTGTACCCTGATTCAACCTCCTATGGAAGAACTACTTGAACCTAAAAGCATCAGTATTCACCTGGCTAGTTATCAAGAACAGGATCAGAACTAAAAACAGATGGTTTGACTCATTTGACCCTATATGTGTGTTATGCAAAGAAGCTGAAGAAGATAGAGAACATTTGTTCTTCCAATGCAGGTACTCTAAGGCTATCTAGAGCAGAATCTTACATTTGCTAGCAGCTTTTTGTCACTCTTATGATTGGCTTATAACTCTAAATTGGATTACACGTAAAACTAGAAATAGATGGAACTTGTAACTTTGGAATTAGAAATAGATGCAAAAGGTTTTAATTATCTGTTCCTATTGCTTTGGTTCCTTGTACCATTTTTAGTGAACTCATTGTAATGTTGGTATAGCTAGGCTATAGTTAATGGAAACTTTATTTAATTTCCAAACAAAGCCTATGCAGTCCATAACAGACCACCTCAACAAAAGTTGTAGTTTAACAATTAAAGCAAATAGACATAATTTCTCGTGGGTGTGAACTAAAACTATAAAACATTAACAGAATCAAAGTATAAAAATGAGTAGAAGTACCTGGTCGAGTTTTAAAGCAAAAAACGGGACGATCAAAGCCGCATTGAAGCGGTACAACTTCAGGATGAAGTTCAGAGCTTTTAATATAAGATTCCAGGATTTCCTTAAAATCTAATACCTCCGACAAATCCACTTTCTTCGGCTGCTTTTTCCTGAGAGGAATTGGCTTATCAAATCCAAGCCGTCGTCATATCAATAACCAAAGACCAAACAAGTTCAGTTCTCATTATAAGGATTTAAACAGACATACTTTTTAGAGTTCCTGGAATCCTCGTCATAGTAGAGCTTGTACTTCTTCTCCGCTCTCCTAAACGCCGTCCGTTCCACTTCATCGGCGGCAGACCTGTCGAGTCCGTACATCTCAACGAGTCAGAAGACGAAACTCCTTTTGCGCGACATTCCCTCTTAAAACATCGCCTTGTACACATCAACGACAAGTCGTTTTTCCATTTGTATCATCATACATTCCGTCCGACCCAAAGGCAGACGGTGCAGCCCTATAGCCCTACTCAAATATTATTTTTTGTTTTATTTTTTATTAAATCTTAAATTTTTAAAAAACAATTTTGAAAATTATATTTTAAATTTTTAATTAATTTTATAATGAGTTTTAAACATTTTTATTTTATCAATTCAATTTTGATTTAATTTTAAAATATTAAAAAATCTTAACAAAGCTGGGGCCAATCTTTAGGCCTTGTTTAACAGGCTGGTGCGATGCGGACCTTGCAGCGCATGAACACTCTCGTCCACTTTATCCACATGTAAGGTTATTCCAGGAGCACCTTTTCATATTTGCTACTTCCACTCCGACCCATTCCACAAAAACAAAACAGAAATATCTGGTTCATCGAATGGACAGCCTAAAAAGCCACGAGACATAAAAAGAAAAAGAAAAGGAAAAGGGTTTTTCAGGTAACATAAGCGTAAGTAGCAGAACCTCAATCAAAACAAATAGGCAGGAACAAAAATGGCTTGCAGGACAGCTTTCCGTTCGGTGTTCGTGACAGAATCATGGAGACCGTCACATCCATACCGAGCTTTTCATTCTCTTCCATCGATAAAGTTTAAATTTTCAAAACGTAAATCCAGTTATGAGCTCCTCAGGGTTCCAGATTTTCAATTCGGAAGACAGGCTTGGCTTAATTGCTCGTATAATAATGGTGCCTCACCATGTGAAAATGACCAAGATCAAGAGCCGCCACAAGAAGCTGTTCTTAAAGCTATTTCAGGTTCGTGTTTGCTTTTTCTTTCTTTGGAGGGGGTGATTTGTGGGGGCGGTGTTAATTTCGATATTCAGTTTTGGTTGTTAATTTTTTGTAAGTTTGCAAGATTTTAGTGTTATCATGATGGATGTCTGCGTTGAGTTTGTGCATGACGAATGTTCACATTTTACCTTAAACCTTTGGCGTAGGACAGAGCAAACCTGTTGAATACGGAGATTGTTAGTTTTGGATGAACAATTGGGTTCATCAACCGTTAGTCCTGAACAAATTGGATATAACGACATTTATCTTATATCGTGCACAAAACAGGGTGCTGACAGCATGATGGTCTACCCACAAAGTGAGGAACGTGAATCCAATAGCTTTTAGGGTTGTTATTGGAACTTGTGCTATCGATTTTGCGGGAGTGATATCGTACAATTGGCCTTTCTTTTATATTATATAAATTAGATAATTATTGTTTGACACTTTCTTATGTTTCTTGTCCAGAGGTGTCAAAGGCAGAAGGAAGGATTGGACAAACCACGAATGTGGTTATTGGAGGTACAGTTACAGATGATTCTACTAACGAGTGGCTCACTTTAGATCAGAAGGTAACTGTTGTTCACTTCCTTGATTCTTGCTTCCTGCAAATTTGTCATCTCATTTACTTTTGTATGGCTTGAATTTGAGTGCAGATATATTGCTTATGTTAAGTACCAACTTCAGTAGCTTACAAAGATATTCCACAGAAACATCTTTGGACGAATTTCTTTCTCGTTCAATCATGATTAGTGAAGCATTATATTGTATTATCAAGGATTCATATATTCAATGAGTGGTTTTTGAATGATGTGACTTTCCAGGTGAACTCATACCCAACAGTTAGAGGGTTTACAGCAATTGGAACTGGAGGTGATGATTTTGTGCAATCAATGGTTGTTGCCGTTGAATCTGTAATCCAACAACCAATTCCTGAGGTCAGTATTCCTCCTTACCAAACTCACTTCATTTATATGATTCACTTTGGATCTTTTTGTCTTGATATATGTACAAGTATAATAGATTTAAGAGAACCCTTTTCTATCTCAATACTTTGGCAGTTTTAGGTTTTGTGCGATGTAAGTTTATACTTTGTTACAAGGAAGTCTATGATCTTGAATACTTAAATAATACCTGATTGTGAAAAAGATGAGGCTGTGGTTCAATTAAAAAAAAAAAAAAGTTCAGAAAGTAAGTTCTTGTGTTCTTAAAAAGTCTTACAACAAATATTCGAGTATTAAAGGGTTGCTGTAGATGAACGCAAATACCTAGTCTTCTGCACTATTGCCTTGCCATTTTGAAAAAAAAAATCCAAATCATTGCATCACATAAACTGAAAATGCCATTGGCTTTCAAATAATCATGTCATGTCATGTTTAAACTAAACATAGTACATGAATTTTCCTGTAACTGATCACAGTTTGAGAAACTGGAAAATTGCAGTGTGTAACAGATAATGATTTGCTTCCAATGGCCTGGTTTATCCTAGAAAAGTTTTTTATGATATGGAAGTGAAATTCCTTGCTCCGACAGCTGAATTCACAATTAAGTATTTATTCTTCTGTAATTATAAATTGCATGTTGAATTAACAGATAATTAATATGTTCTGTAGGGGCATGTGAGACAGAAAGTATCATCAAGGGGCAAATATGTGTCTGTCAACATTGGTCCTGTTCAAGTGGTTTCTAGCGAGCAGGTACTGTCTCTCTCCCTCACTCATTCTCTCACTCACTCATAGGCGCACAAGAGGACTATAGAGTATCATTTCCCTTTTTTTCAAGCCCGTCACCTTCAGAGTTGGCGAGGAAAAAAGTTAAACGTGAAATTAGACCTCCACTCTTTGTGATTCTTTGTTGTGGCGTACTATTACCCAAAAACCCTTATCCGCATTTATCATATCTTGTGATACTGTTTCTGTCAGTAATAATGGAGGATAGTTCTTCATGTCATACTTGGTGTTGGTTCCAGGTTCAAGCTGTATATAATGCAATGAGGAGAGATGATCGGATGAAGTACTTTTTGTAGTTAAAGGTTTCTGGTTTTGTATAGAATGCTGATTATATGGGCTTTTGATTGCCCTTTTCCGTTATACGTTTCGTTACTATCCCTGTTATATGTTCTTTTGTTAACCCATATTCTTGGAAATCATGATTCAAGATGTCTGTTCCATCATTGACATTTACATCATAATTTAATAGTTACCAATTAGGCAGCAGTTCCGTGTATGTACTTTTCTAATTTAATAAACAGTATAGTTGGCTGTGCATAAGCAACTTGAGGCTCCAAATCTTTTTTTTTTTTAATTTTCTATTTTATCGGTTTAATCTTTGATCCAATTTTTAAAGCATTGATAAAAATGTAAAACTCTAGCATTAGTTATAATTTAGTAAGGAATATTATTGATTAGAAGGAATATGCTTTGACAAATGTCTTTTTGATCCTAAATTTTAGGAAATTCGGCTATAGAGCATACTTAAAATGGACTAAAAGAGAAATTATTAGAAATATTTATTTTTTAAAATTTATTTGGTTATAGATTCCTTTCGAATTAAGAATTATTTGTCTTATTTTTTAACGATAATTAAAAACTGAACTGATTTAACTGTAAAAATTTTTAATCAGTTAATCTTTGGATTCGATTTAAGTGTTTTAAAAGTATTCCTATATTAAATGTTGTGGTATTTTTCTAATCTAGTTTTGTTTAGTATTTAACAGGTTGCGAATTGAGTCGTTATGGCCTAACTAGAGTTTGAAGAAGACTGTTTTCACCAAACGATATCATTTGTTTCTTTAAAAAAATTTAATGCAGTTGCAAAGGCTTGAACTTTCACCCACGTGGGGTGTATGGTGAGCCTCTACGAACTGAACCAAAGGTAATATCCTAATACATTATGCGTTGAAGTTATATTTTATAAAATGTTAAACATGAATCAGATTATTATTTTTATTCACATAATTAATATGTCTATATTTTTTGTATTATGAATAAAATTTTGGATGAAATATTTTAATGATTAATTGTTAAGCCTTATTCACAACAAACTTAATTAAATAAAATTATATATCCACGTACTTAATCACATAAAGAGTTACTTAATCACATAAAGAGTTGAGACATTTAATTGTAGTTAATTGTTTTAGAATAATATATTTTATCTCCCAAAAATTGTTATTATATTTGAATGATTAATTAGGATGAAATATTAAATTATTTTTTAATTTCCCCACAAGTATTAAGAATTGGAATATAATTTGATATTTTTATCATAAAGTTTAACATAAATATGTTTGAATTAATTATTTCATTTAAGATATGTGTTACATTGGTAACACACATATATATAGTTTGTTAGCCTCAATTTATTGATAAATAGCATGTAAGTTTAAATTATGCAGTTATTCAAACTGTTAGTTTTTCTGATATAAGTAGTGAAATTTTTAAATTGAAGGTTGAAAACTATAAGATTTGGAAGTAGAGAATTCTTCTTCATCTACGATGGATGGACATTGATTATGCTATCTAAAAGGATGAACCACCTAAGGTAACTAAGGCTAGCACTACAACTTAAATTGCTTTTTATGAACGTTGGGAGTAATATAATCGCCTAAGTGTGATGTTCATAAAAACCAAAATTTTTGCTAGTATTCGTGATTATATAGAATAACATGACAATGTCCACGTTCGACTGAAGGCCAATAATGAGAAATTCAAAACTTTAGATAAAGCACTTGCAAGTACTCTAATTATGAAGTTTTCACCTACAAGACTCACCGGTGTCCAAGATGTGCGAGAGCACATCATGAAGATGAGGGACATCACGACTCAGTTAAAGAAACTCAAGGTTGATATGTCCGATTCTTTTCTCATGCATTACATTTTGAACACCCTTCTAGCACCATACAAACCCTTTATAATCTCTTACAATACACATAAGGATAAGTAGTCAATAAATGAATTAATGACCATATGTGTTCAAGAGGAAGGGAGATTGTTGATTGAACAGGGAGAGAGTTTATAAAGTGTGCATCTAGTTGTTCAACGAAAGAAGAAAAATCAAGCCAATTTAAAGAGAAAAGGTCAAATACCTATCCATGTAACACCTACATACCTCCTGGGAGGATATGCCAATGCCACACAAAACATAACTAAAAGATGCCAAACACTCCAAAGCACTTCTAGAATCTCATACAAATATACATTACATATCATTAGATGTTATTTTATAAACATAATATATCATACATATTGTACTTATCAAAATACATGTCATAAATTCAAAAGCCAACCTGTATTTAGGTTATTACAAACCGTTTACGTCAAAATACAATATGTCTCAACATATGGAGTACAACTCAAAAAGAAACTGAACATTTCCAAGATAAAACATATTCTTCTTAGCCATTGCGGTTGTTTTAGTCCCAGTCTTTAAACCTTCTTATCAGAACCTACACGGAGGCAAAACCACCATGCTAAACATATAGCTTAGTGGGGAATAACTAAACAAGATATAAACTAGCGGTTGTTTCTAAAAGTCGTCTAGCATTCACATGTACAAAATCTGATCGTATCACCAGCAATATTTAATTGTTTACATTAAAGAGCAATCCAAACATTGTGTGTCTCAGAACAGAATATGATTCATCAATACAGAACAAAACATATAAATATCATAACAAAATGTACAAGTATCAGAACATGATATAATTCTTTCAGATTAGAATATAACTTCTTTCAGATTAGGATATGTCTGATATCAAATCAGAACTTGTTTATATCAAAATTGAATATGTATTAGAATACAAAACAGGTTAGCCTGCTAATCCTTTTTACAGAAGTGGGTAACAGGATTAGAATGAAAGATATCATGATTGGTATCACAGAACAGAAGAGACTTATGTCTCAAAATCAGGGGACACCGTAGTGTCGATAATCAGGAGACACCATAGTGTCAATAATCAGGGGACACCTTAGTATTAAGTTACAGGAGCAGCTGCAAACCCTTCTAGGCATACCTATTTACCCGTAACTAGGACTTGGTAGTTTTAAAACAAAACATTTACATTTCAGAATCCTCATGTAAAGATTATATTGCAAAACACATGACTTTATTCCATTTTGCTCAACTTGACCATATTCATTCACATTTTATCAAACTCAACATGCCTTATAAACATAAGCATTTGCAATAATGCAACAATGTATACATTAAGTAATTACATTTTACATGTACTCACCTAAGTTCCCAATTCACATATGTTTGACACAATCCTTCTTCATATGTCCTTTTTTTCTTGCAAAAGAAGCACTTAGATTCCTTCTTAATGTCAGCTTGGATTGTAAGGCCCCAAATTACACCTTACTAGAGAAATGTTACACGTTCATGAAAGTAAATATGATAGGTGTTGAAACTGTGATATGATTGTGAATTGTATATGTGTTGAATCTTGGTTTGATGGACCATTATTAGTAATTTGGAATTAATTGATACCATTAGAAAATTGATGTATTATAATGTACATTTGGATAAGGAAAATGTCAAGTGGCAAGAAAAGTTGTTACATGAAAATTTGGATGACTAAGTTTATACATTTAGTGACATTTGGCATAAGTAAATAAGGGATAAATGACAGTATAATTGAATGACAATTGGCAACATTGATTAAGTGACAAGTGGCCTAATAGAATTGAGACATTTAATGGCTTATATGGTGGGCAAATGGGACACATGCAATAGTGACAAATGTCATATTGTGAGAGTGACACCTAGTTACTTAGGTGTTAAGCTTGTAAGAAGTTTCTGCAGGCTTCATTCAAGCATCTCCACCGAAACCATCCACCGTCTCTTAGCTCTGAATTTTGCTTCAATTTCACTTAGAATTCTTGCAAGATATTGCATCAAGAAGCTAGCTCAAGCTATCTTTTATGTTGTTGTCTTCTTGGTGTTAAGATCATCCTACACCTACCTAGATTTTAGAAGTGTATTGGTTATATGAAGGGCTGATTTGGTTGGGGGTTGAACCTAATACTGAAATTAATAAATCGATTCATGTGAATTTAAGGATTTTAATTAGAAAGAGATTTCAATTAATCAACCTAGAACTGGGTGTTAATAGTAATGAAAAAGATATTAGCATAATTGAGAAATTTTCATAGTCCAATGAACTATAGATCAAATTAATTAATGAAATTATTAATGCATGAGAAGTTCTAAGGGGATTCAAATTCCATGTACCATTGTTTTATTGTTTTGCTATTCCAGTTTATTTGATTGTGTTGCCTTGCCATTAGTTTATTTTTTTAAAAAAATCTAATTTATCAAAATCACCTCAATTTTCGGTTAGATAATAGGAAAAGAGTTATTACTAGTTCTCATATTCCTCTTAGGATTAACTCACCAATGCTAGCTACAGCTACTTTGTACATTTGCGGTATAAAATAAATTAATTCATAACATCACCAACAACTTCAATGGAGCTCCTCTTGACAATCTAAATTATGACAAAAAGTTATATGCATTAGTAAGTGGTATGGAAACTTAACAACTTTATTTATGGTCCAAAGAGTTTGTTATTCACACTGATCATGAATCCTCTAAGCATTTGAAAGGGTGAGTAAAGTCGAATCGATATCATTCCTAGTACATGAAGTTCATTGATACATTTTCTTATGTGATCAAGTATAAGCAAGGTAAGGAAAATGTCGTAGCTAATGCATTATCCTAAAAGTATGCCCTGATTTTTATGTTGAATGTAAAAATGTTAGGCTTTGAGTAAGCTAAGAAATTATATATGAATGATGATGATTTTGCATCCATCTTTAGGGCTTGTAAGAAAATTGCTTTAGAAAAATTCAAACACAATAGGTTTTCATTTAAGGAAAATAACTTGTGTATGCTAAAAGTTCTTTAAGAAAGTTGTTACCCCCTGTATGGT
>JANZLH020000035.1:6451299-6466995 GCA_026770325.2 Erythroxylum fimbriatum | reverse complement strand
AGACAGGGACATGTTGTCCTTGTCCTCCCTTTTTAGGAGGCACAGGAATTCATGTCCCTGTATTCCGGAGACAGGGGACATAAATTCGGAGACACGAAGTAAACGCTCACGGGGGTAGAATTTTTTGGTCCTGTCTATTGTCCCCGTCCCCGTCCCCGGGGACACTATCTTAAGGTGTCAATAATCGTGTGCGTTCTATCTGTTATAGTAATTGGCTGGCGAGATCTACTGGTCCAAACTTTAAAGCGGTCCTGGCAACGCACGTACTTGCTTTATAATTTGTAACAAATGAGGCTTGATTTGTTTATTAAGATGTGTATTGCACGTCAAAGGACTTCTTGATTGTCTAAATTAAAAACTTTGATTATGATTTTGTAATATATTTATTTTTTCTTTTTTTGTATGGATACTTTGAACTTGCTTTAAAAAATCATCCTCAGTATCAATTTATTCGGCTTTCGGCATTCATGTCATAGGTACAGCAAGTTTAGTTTGTGTTCTTCAATGATATTTTCAACGTGATTGTCATGAATTGACATAATTGCCTTAATAGATTTCGTAGGATTTGTAACAGAAATGCTTTGCAATACATATCCATACTAATTAGGATATCTTGGTCAAGAAGATGATTACCAAAAATTTTCGTCTAAATAACACAATTATGGAAAAACCTTGTTCATATTTTTCCTTTTATAACAAGCTCATTTTTTAAACCATTATCATCATCAACGGTAAAATATTCATCATAAGATATAAAGGCTTTAGGAGGTAATATATTGGATTTCATAGTATTTCGACAAGAGAAATATCTCTTGGTGAGATTTATCAACTTGCCTTAACATCTCTATCAAGAAATATTTCTCACACCTCTGCGTAAAACTGCAATGGTCCTTTGAAGTTTTAGCTGAAGTTCTTATTAAAACCATTAAGCATTGAAAATGTTTTTAAAAAATCCTATCTATCTAAAGAGCAACATTTTATTTCAAAATATTCTTGTCGAGTTGGCTTATCAATGAGCTAAAAATCAGCAATAAATTCTTTATGGATAACTCCAAGAAGAATACCAACTACTTAAATATATTGGAGTCTCCGATAGTCATCTAAACTTTGCCGTTATTCCCTTAAAATACCATTAAAACCATAAGTAAATTCAGACAAGATATCTCTTAAACAAGTATTTGGCGAGCCATTTGTTTATAAATCCAAACATCAAATTCATGTAGACAATCTCTCCATTTTTTAGGTGAAAAATGTAAGCATAATTTATTACATAAACATAATCACAATAATTCTTTAGCCCAAATTTGAAAAATCTATGTTTACATGAAAATATAAAATATAAAGTATATACCTTGATCCATAAACATAAGTTTGATTGAGACAAACCCTTCTAAAAGATTGAATGCGAAGAAACTTATTTATCTTATCTTTCCCTCAATAATTCTACTTTTTGATGGTGAAAATAAACAGAGTTGTATATAGGGCGAGAGAGAGGACCTATTTCAAATTAAATAAAGACATATTTGAACCGTTGCCATCAAACGATATGTTTAAAATAAAATCTCATCTTAATTAATCAACATTATCTTCCTTTATCAAATTGACAAATCATAAGTTAGCATTTAATATTATTAAAACCATAAATATTTAATGAGCCACATATTAAATATATATAGGTTTTACTTTCTCCCACTTGGCTCATTAATTGAAAAACGTTATACCATGGTTTAATAATAAATAAACTTTTTGAGCATAACTTTTGATAAATTCTTTAATGTTGATTATATCATAAATCATAATCAAATAAAGACACTAATAAGAGTCGTACGAGTTTCACATCTTAACAAACGACATAATTCCTTCCACGTACTACAATATCAGCGCTTTATTCAATATGATCCATAAATAAGAAATACATTAATGGTCCAACGATAATGTCTTAGTTAAAGACAAATCCTATGAACATAAGCTATTCATAAATGTATACTACAAAATAGGATTAACAGAAATAGAAACATAAAAGAGCTCACAGTGTCAAATTACAAATATCATAAATCTCAATAATAATATCTCATAATGACCATTCTCAAAGACTTTTGGTGCCAATCCTTTCGTCAAAGGATCTACAATCATATAAGTAGTGCTAATATGTTGAATTGACACTGTTTGTTTCTGAACTTCTTCTTTAACAGACAAGTATTTTAATTCCATATATTTAGCACCTTTAGAATACTTGTCGTTATTTGAAAAGAAGACTGCTGCAGAATTATCACAATAAATTTTCAGCGGCCTGACAATATTGTCGACAACTCCAAGTCCCGAAATAAAGTTCCGCAACCATAAACCTTGAATTGTAGCTTCAAAACATGCTACAAATTCAGCTTCCATAGTGGATGCAACAATGATAGACTGCTTCGCACTTTTTCA
Organism: Erythroxylum fimbriatum; assembly: GCA_026770325.2. Lineage (NCBI taxonomy): Eukaryota > Viridiplantae > Streptophyta > Magnoliopsida > Malpighiales > Erythroxylaceae > Erythroxylum > Erythroxylum fimbriatum. The sequence goes on along the minus strand of JANZLH020000035.1, from coordinate 6,464,568 downwards.
AGAAATACCCCTTCAGCTAATAAGAAAAGGTAGCCAAAAGTGGACTTTCTAGTATCAATGCAACCGAAAAAAATCTCAATTTGAATATCCAATCACTTCCAAATGAGTGAATCTCCTATAAGTGAGCATATGATCTTGAGTACCTTGTAGATATCTCAAAACTTTTTTTGTAGCTTTCCAATGATCCAATCCAGGATTACTTTGATACCTAACCAGCATACTGACGGCAAAGCTAATGTCTGGTCTGGTGCAAGTTTGAGCATACATTAGGCTTCCAATAATTGATGTATAAGGAATATTTTCCATTTGCTTATGCTCTAATTCATTCTTTGGACATTGATTAAGACTAAACTTGTCTCCTTTCTGAATTGGAACTTCACTTGCATAACAGTTTTTCATGTCAAATCTCTTCAAGACCTTATTAATGTAAGCTTTCTGAGATAAGCCTAATAATCCTTGTGACCTATCACGGAATATTTCAATTCCTATAACATAACTAGCTTCTTCAATATCTTTCATTTTAAAATTCTCAAAGAGAAATTTCTTAGTGTTGTGCATTAAACCAAGATCATTAGTAGCTAACAAGATATCATCAACGTAAAGTACCAAAAATATGAACTTACTCCCACTGATTTTTAGATATATATACCGATCAATAATGTTTTCTTTAAATCCAAAGGAGGTAATAGTATCATTAAACTTAAGATACCATTGTCAGGATGCATGCTTAAGTCCATATATTGATTTCTTAAGTTTACAAACCATGTCTTCCTTTCCTTCAATTGAAAAGCCTTCAGGTTGATCCATACACATGTCTTCCTCTAAATTATCATTAAAAAAAGATGTCTTCACATCCATTTGATGTAACTCTAAATCATTATGAGCCACCAGTACCATAATAATTCTAAAAGAGTCTTTATTTGAAACAGGTGAAAAAGTCTCCTTATAATCAGTTCCATCTTTTTGAGTATAACCTTTGGCAACAATTCTAGCTTTATGTCTTTCAATATTGCCATAACACGTTTGGTCTTAAAAGCCCACTTACATCTGACTCTTTTACAACCTTTAGGCAATTTGACTAAATCCGAAACTTTATTATACTCTATAGAATTCAACTCTTCTTTATAACATCAATATATTTAGTAGAATTAACACTTTCAACAACTTGTGAAAACGAAATTGGAACATCCTTATATCCTAAGTCAAATTCTAACTCTTGTAGCTATACCATATAATCATTAGAAAAAACTGGTTTTCTAGGTCTGTGAGACCTTCTTAATGTTATTTCTTGTGGTTGTCCTATAATTGGAACATTAATTACAGGTTCAATAGGTTTATTAACCACAGACACTTCATGAAGTGTTTGATCATTTATTTTTTGCTCTCGTAAATTGTCAAATCATTCTACAACTATAAGAGTAACATGTATTGAAGAAGTCGGTAAGGGAACTTAAACTTTATTTCTTCAATAACTATATTATGTGGTCTTTCAACACTCCCACTAGTTTCACCATTCTCAATGAACCTAGCATTTCTAGTTTCAATAATTCTTATTGTATGATTAGGACAATAAAATCTATACCCTTGAAACTTTTCTAGATAACCAATAAAAAATCTACTAATTGTTATGACATCCAATTTCTTTTCATGTGGATTATAAATTCTTACTTCTACCAGAGCAACTCTAAACATGTAGGTGTCTTAAACTAGGTTTCCTTCCAGTCTATAGTTCAAAAGGAGTCTTTGAAACTGCCTTACTAGGAACCCTATTTAACAAGTAAACAACGAACTTCAATGCATGAATCCGCAATAATAAAGGTAAAGACAAATTACTTAACATACTCCTAATCATATCCATTAATGTACAATTACGTCTTTTTGCCACACTATTTTGTGATGGTGTACCTAGCTTGTGTATTGAGCATATATACCATGCTTTTCAAGAAATTTGGTAAATGGACTTGAATATTGTCCTAACTCATTATATTTGTTGTAAAATTCACCACCCCCGGTCAGATTTGACAATTTTCACCTTTCTATCTAATTATCTATCTACCTCATGAACAAACACCTCTAACGCTTTTATTACTTGAGTCTTCTCATGTAATAAATAGACATATCCGTAATGTGAAAAGTCATCAATAAATGTGATGAAATACTTTTCCCTACTAAAAGATGAAATATCGAAAGGTCCACATAAAACATTTATTATATATCTAAGATCTCGTTGGGGCGATTCTAAGACATACCATTATTACAATAATGATGCTAATTTTATATGACTTAATTGTTAATTAAATATACCTCAAATAAGCATGCTAGTTATCTTTGTATATACTAAATTCATTCATTCTAAGCATATAAATTAACACTTCATGTCCACAAATTATAAAATTAATTAATTAACCTTTGGGTAATCTTGAAATATTTTATAATTAGTGAACTTCAAATACTCATGAATTTATTATATCATTTTTCTTAATAGCATTCATAAATTATGAGTAATTGAATTTAAATTTTTCATAAATTAATATCCATTAAACATTTATAAAGTTTGATCACTTTGGTGATTAATAAACTATCATAAATATGAATATTAAAATTATGTATATGCATAAATAAATCATACTGTAATCGTCAATTCACTTTTCAGAAGCAGCAAGAAACGATCATAATATTTAAGAATAACAGTAAAAAACGCATGGACTCTTATTGTTTTGTAAATTAAAAAAGAAACACTGTAATATAAATCTTATAAAAAGATTGCATGAATTACTTAACCTACACGTTTTCATGTGGCGGTCAGTTTATTTTCATGCTTTTCACAGTAATCCATTTATTTTTCAAGACATATACAAAAATCGAAAGGAACAAAAAATATATATACATATTTTATACAAAAAATCGAAAGGAACAACAAAAAAAAAGACATATTTTATTTATTATTCAAGGCATACACGAAAATTGAGAAGAACAAAAAATATATATATATACATCGTTGATAAGGCCATCTTCTTTCATCAACCTATCTCATGCTTATCTATATATATGCATGCATGAAAATGGGGAAAACAAAAGCACCGTGGCCCCATTTCTATTATTGTCAAACTTCTGTCACTCTATCCAAGATAAATAACATTGATTTACTTTAAAAACTTTAGACATTAGAAACTAGCGTCTGACGATTCGATAAACTTTCTCGAATCACATTTATGTTTGAAACAAAACCAAAACACATATGTCAAATTGGTTATTAACAAAGAAGAAACCAATAGTGAACTGTAAACTTGAGATACGACGAAAAATTCATTAAGTAATTAGGCAATATCTTTAATGGAAAACATAGAATTTAGAAATAGGCTTTGATACCACATGTAAGCATAATTTACTTCATAAATATAAACACAATAATCCTTTAACCCAAATCTTAAAATTCTATACTTTTCACTAAAAATATATATATATAATAGGAATTATATACCTTAATCCATGAATTTAATCTTGATTGAGACAAACCCTTCAAAGTGAATGAATACGGAGAAACTTGATTTCTCTTCTCTTTTCCCACAATAATCCTATTTTCAGATAATGAAAAATAAAAAGAGGTGTGTGGGCAAGATAGAGAACTAGTTTCAAATAAAATGAGGATATCTCTAAACCATTCTCATCAGGCGATAAATTTAAAAAAAACTTTATCTTGCTTAGTCAACATTATCTTACTTAATCAAATTGACCAATCAGAATTTAGCGTTTAATATTATTAACACCATAATTATTTAATGAGTCATATATTAGATATACAGGTTTTGCAGAGAACACTACAAAAATATTATAAGGATTACGAAAAAAACTTGATCATAGTAGGTATCATAAACCTAGTTAAATTGGTCGTAAATTAAGATTTCACATACTATAATTAATAAGCTCAGGTACTAGCTTTTCCCAATAGCTACTCATCCTACAGCTGCTGTAAAGTTTAGGAAGAAAATGACTAAGACACTTTATTTCCTATAAACTCAAATTGTGATTTCCACCTGCCTATTGCCAACTGCAAAACCATGAAAATTCAATTGGCTTGTGTGCCACAAGTTCATATGTTCAATATGAAAATATCAAAACTTTCGAAACCGCAGCCTCAAGCTTCTTAAAGATCTTCTGGGCTCAATTTCATTGCTACAACATGTTAGGAAAAATAAATAAATTAAGCATTGAATGGGTATGCATGGAAAGGAGACAACAACTTGCATCTTCATTAAATTGTAGCCGAAATCATGATGAAGCAAGTGTAGAGAGAAGGCAACTTTCTTCTTCATTAAGCATTCATTTGACCAAATTTCTGGTCCAATAGAAAGTTTGCTTGTATAATTAAAAATCTAGTATTTTATTATTTTTGTTTCCTATAAAAGGAGTGTAATCGAAGCCTTACATGTTGTAATGTATTTTGGGATTAAATTTATTCTCCTCTTCTCTTCTCTCCCTCTCTCTCATATGTGTGAGTGTGTTGTGTCATTTGATATCAAATTGGCATCAGAGCTAGTTAAATCCAGCTACAGTTTTTAAAGCGATCTGTAAGGGGAAAAAAAGACTGTTATAATATTGTGTTGTCAGGTCCCAAATTAGATAGTAAACTTAACTATAATTATTGGGAGCTTTTAATGTCTACCCACCTCAAGGCTCGTAATATTTGGAGTCTTGTTGATCCAGGCTTATAAGAAAGAGCTGATATAATGCTCAAAGGAATGACCAGTTGGCGTTATCCCAAATTCACCAAGAAGTAGAATATTCATTATTTGGGAAAATTGCTAGTTCTAAAACTACCAAATAAGCATAGAGAGAAGTTGGCTTATAAAGGTATAGATAAAGCCCAAAAATCCAAATTACAGTCCCTGCATAGAGAATATAAGAGGTATGAAATGTCTAATTCAAAAACTATTGAACAATATTTTTGTTGTGATACTAATCTTGTTAACAAGATGAGGTTGTATGGAAAAGATACTTCAGATAGTAAGGTGGTTGAAAAAATTCTACACACCATGCCTATTAACTTTGACCACGTTGTGACTACAATACTACAGTCATATGATATGGAGACTATGATTGTAGCAGAGTTGCAAGGAAGCATTGAAAGTCATGTTAGCAGAATATTGGAGAAGACATAAAAGACAACATAAGAAGCCTTAAAAGGCCAGGTGAATTTCAATAATGTTGCAGAATCTAATCAAAATGCAGATGTTAAAGGTTGTGGTTTTAGTAATGGAGGAAAACGAGATTTCAGAGGCAGAGGTAGAGGAAGTTTTAAAGAAAGAGGTCATGACAATAATTTTAACTAAAGGAGAGACAACAATTCCGGAACATTTAATTAAGGAAGAGGAGGAAATAATTTTGGGCCTACTAGTTGAGGAAGAGGATGATGCAATCAATATCAAGAGAGGTATAATTTTAATTGCTTTAATTATGGAAGGAATGGACACAAAGATGCTGATTGTAGATCCATATCTTATAACGATTATCAGGCTAATGTTGTAGAAAATCTATACCATCCAGATCTTATAACAATTATCTGGCTAATGTTACTAGAAAATCAGTACCAATATTTTAATGAAAATTATAATAACATAGAAAGGTTATTTCTAGAATTAAAGCATTTAGAATAGATAGAGGTCAACAGTATCTTGCATGCACAGTGGTCTTTGAGTAGTATGGAATTCAGTATCAGTTGACCACCAGATATATGCTTTAACATAATGGAGTAGCAAAAAGGAAGAACAAAGCTATTACAGACATGGTAAAATGCATGTTAAGATCTAATCAATTGCCTAAAGAATTTTGGGCGAAAGATATTGCTTGTGCAATTTATATTTTAAGCAGGTTTCTAACAAAAAGTCTTAATGAAAAAACACCTAAAGAAGCATGGAGTGGTAGGAAACCTTCCATTCAACATCTCAAAGTTTTTTAGTGTATTGCTTATGTCCATGTACCGGATCAGTTGAGGAAGAAGCTGGATGAAAAAGGTGGAAAATGTATATTTATAGGCTATAGTACAAATTCAAAGGCTTATATATTATACAATCCAAATACGAAAAAGATGATTATTAGTCGCGATGTAACCTTTAACGAGGATGGAATTTGAGATTGGCTATCAAATTCCCAAAAAAGGCCAGTAGGTAATTTTAGAAAGCTATAAAGAAGAAAATACTTAGGCAGATTCAGTATCTCAGTTAGAGACATCTAGTCAACCCCAAAGACGTCGTCAGTTACTAGCCAAATTGGAAGATTATGTGATAGGTACTAATAATGATCTATCTAATGAAGAGATTATCAATTTTGCTTTTTTTTGCAAATTGTAAACCAGTTAATTATAAGGAGGCATCAAATGACTAGAAATAAAGAAAAGCCATAGATGAAGAAATATATGCAACTAAAAAGAATGACACATGGGAATTAATAGATTTGCTTGCTGATAAAGAGCCTATAGGAGTAAAGTGGGTGTACAAGACAAAGTATAATCCTAATGGCGAGATTGACTATTTTAAAGCTACATTGGTGGCAAAAGGATATAAGCAAAAACCAAGTATTGATTGCTTTGAAGTATTTGTTTTTGTTGCAAGATTAGATACTATTCACATGATTATCTCCCTCTCAGCTTAAAATAATTAGAAAAACTATCAAATGGCTATAAAATTTGTTTTTTTTAATGGAACTGTGGAAGAGGAAGTGACTGTTGAGCAGCCTGCAAGGTATGAACTTAGAGGAAAAGAAGATAAAGTTTACAGGTTAAAGAAAGCACTGTATGAAGCAGGCACTAAGAGCATGGTACAAAAGAATTGATTCATACTTCATGAAGCATAATTTTGAAAGATGTCCTTTTGAGCATACTTTATACGTTAAATTTGTTGAACCTTGTGATATTTTAATTGTGGGTCTTTATGTTGATGATTTAATCTTTACTGGAAACAACTTAAAGATAATTGAAGAATTTAGGGACACTATGGTAAAATCATTTATTATGAAAAACTTAAGTCTAATGTCTTATTTTCTTGAAATAGAGGTAATTCAATTGGATGATGGAATTTTTATTTCCTAAAGGAAGTATGCGAATGATATTTTGAAGGAATTTAAGATGGAGAATTCAAAACCAACTCCTACCGCAGTTAAAGAGAAATTGAAACAAATAAAAGAAGAAAAAGGGAGACCTATAAATTTTACATACTATAAGAGTTTAATTGGAAGTCTGAGGTATTTAACTGCAACCAGGCCAGATATAGTTTTTAGAGTTGGATTATGTAGCAGATTTATGAAGGAGCATTGTACTTATCATTTACGAGGAGCAAAAAGAATTTTTTTATATATCAAAGGTACTTTGAATGAAGGAATTTTTTTATGCAAATATCAATTATGTGAATCTTGTAGGTTACACAGATAGTGATTGAGGTAGAGATACAAAGACAACGAAAAACACATCAGGGTATGTTTTTCATCTTGGCATTGGTGCAATGTCATGGTCTTTAAGGAAACAACCCATAGTTGTATTATCTACAGCTAAAGCAGAATACATTGCAGCAACTAGTTGTGCTACACAGGCAATATGGCTACAAAATATGCTTGAAGTAATACATCAAAAATAAGATGCTCTAACAGAATTGTTCTATAATAATAAGTTCGCAATAGAACTATGAAAAAATCCAGTTTTTCATGGGCAATACAAGCACATAGACATTCAGTTTCCCAAAATTCTTGAGTTAGTAACTAAAAAGGAAGTAGTAATTAATTATTGTTACACTGAAGAACAAGTTGTTGATATTTTTACTAAACCACTAAAGTTTGAGTTGTTTCACAAACTGAAGAAATTGTTGGGGATGATAAATTTCTACTAGCTTGATTTAAGGAAGGCAATGTCAGGAAAATAAATAAATCAAGAATTGAACGGGTGTGTATGAAAAAGAGACAACAACTTGCATCTTCATAAATTCTAGTTGAAATCATGATGGAGCAAGTGCAGAGAGAAGGCAACTTTCTTCTTCCTTAAGCATTCCATTTGATTTGACCAAATTTTTGATCTAATAGGAAGTTTGTTTGTATAATTAAAACTCTAGTATTTTATTATTTTTGTGTCCTATAAAAGGAGTGTAACCGAATCGTTACATGTTGTATTGTATTTTGGGATTGAATTTACTATCCTCTTCTTTTTTTCTCCCTCTCTATCTTGTCTGTGAGTGTTTTATATCATTTGATATCACAACATCTCCTAACTTTGTTCCCTTCTACAGAGGCAATCACGGAATGGTAGAGAATTCCTACAGTAGAAAACAAATGCCAAAAAAATATGGTTCACCCTTGGAAAACTCTTTTCATAAATCCTTGCAAAGGGGTCCCCATCTTATCACCAATTACTTCTGCCAAATACGTTCCCTGTAACAAGATTAAACTTACAGGCTACCACTTTTATATCTCACCTAAATTCCAATATAAAAGAAGATTGAATATCAATTGCTTTACCTCTTGAATAGTTTTCTTCAGTTCAAAAGCATCTTTCACCTGATTTTCTAAGAACACCGATGTCTTATGAAAGTCTATCAATAAATAGGTTATTAGATGAAACATGACGTATAAGATCCATCAATCAATCTTTAATAATTTAATTAATATATGTTTTTTTGCAATAAAGACATCTAAAATGGATGAGAAAGGAAATACAAAAAGTTCATTATTCCTTTGCCTTTGGTAGAACTAAAATCATAAGACATCAGATGCCACTCCTCTCAACCAAAAGAAAAGATGATTTTTAAACAATGGATCAAAATAGTATATAACTCAGAAGAAATAGAACAGGTAGACTAATCATACTTGTGTTTTGCATAAATCAAAAGTAAAAGAAATAAACCTGGAGAACTATCAGTTAGTATTTAAATCTCTGTTGTTGGTATATTCCACCAGGTACAGCGTGTTTCACATACCAATCTATATCAATGCCCTCATCACCTACACCATGATAGATCCCATCTATCAGCATTGCACATTGTTTGAACTTTATGTTGTGACTAATTTTTATGGAGTTTGCAAGCTTTTATATTTTGATTTTGGTTACAAATTCTTATGTTTCAATCCAAAGTTGAATGGATTGAGTGAAAATGGCATGAATGTTGCATGAATGGAGAATGGAGAATGGAGAATTTTGTGAATGTTGCATGAAAAACAAGAAAACTTATACATGAAAGAATGAAAGATGGCATGATTGTATCCTGTGAATATTGTTTGAAATTAAATGTTGTATGAAAATGGTGTGATAAGAGAGTCACAGTCGTGATTATGGCTTTGTACTAAATCTAGACTCCCCATATAAATAGAAGGATTTATAAGTTAAAAAGAGGAGGTTGGAATGAAGAGAAAAAAGAGAAGCTGAGGTGGAGAAAAGAGAAAGAAAACAAAGAGCAGAGAACACAGTCGGGGAATAAAGAGGGGAAAATAACAGAGAGGTGGAGCTTGAAGTAGAGGCAGAATGCGAGAGCTGATGCCAGAGAGCTTGAGCTTGGCAGGAGATACACCACTAGCTCCATCCGACAGTCCATTTGTTTGCTTATTCTTATTTTATCTTCTGCTGCATTATTAAACTTGTTTCACTGGACCTATTTCCTCTGTTTCTTTGATAGTCCATTTCAGTTTATTTACTCTGTTTATTGCTTTGATACTTCTTTGTTATTGTTAACTATAAGATTGAAATATATGAAGATGATGAACTTTGTTTATTCCATGATGAGCTAATTATTTAATCTTGAGAATTAATGTAGCTAATTTAGTCGATTATGCATGAGGAAGAGACTGTTTTATAGTCTTACTATTTGTTATAGTTTATGAGCTTATTAGTTGTATTAGTGTGGCCAAACTCATCATTTTGGTATTAAATGAAGAATTGAGAGAAGAAGTTTAATATTAAAACAAGAACTATGGACGCTTAAGTTAAAACATTGATGATAAGCACCAATGTAATAGAGGTTAAACTGATTGATGAGATCCTAGTTGAATTAATATTTTGGTGATTCGTCGATAGTTGGATATATACCATTGCTAATTCCTACCTGTACATAAGCTATTCGAGATAGTTGTATGTCTAAGTCTTTGAAATTGTCTGCTTTTTTAAAGATTGGATAGCTGCTGAAAACCTTGATAAAGATTTCCCTTTCTTTTGCAAATCTTTCTTTGTAGTTTTGACTGTAAGAGTGAATCTAGCAGGAAACTCAGCAAGACTGTTTAAATTGGTTAAATAAATAGAATCTACTAAACCACTTTGGAAAGCTAGATAGGTAGTAAGTGTATCTGTTTCTAGAAAGATGATAGCTTTGGGTCCATATCGTCCTCAATTTTGGGGGTAGTATTGAAAAACCTTTTGCTCCTCCTTCCATTCATTGAGTTCTTGAAAACAATAATAAAAAATTTCAGGAGTAATTCTTTTCATTTCGTCCTTTAGTGCTCTTGTAGGTACAACATTGATTCTTTCCATATTAATAGGTTTTCCGAATGTTTTCATTTTTTAATTTGATGGCTATTTTTCTAAAGCTTGTTTATAGTGAGGTTTTAATGTAGGATTTCTGAATTCAGCTAAGGCTTTTTCTGCTTCTGAACGGTTTGAATAACTTCGATGAATGATTGAAGATTTTCCAATAATATGGATAGAAGTCTTATGTGATTCATCATATATTCCTATCATTGGTCCTTTAAAAATAACATAGACTTTAGATTCTCTAAAATCTTCTCGTTTTTGAGACATGGAAGGTTCAGATTTGGGTAATGGATGAATATGTTCAGCTGAAATGTTTGAAGGAGTAGGGGATAAATGTGCTTGAGTAATTTGTTGATGGGTAATTGGTTGGATGGCAGTGATATTTTGTTTTTAAAGAAGATTAATGGTTGATCTTAACTGGTTAATCTCTTTTGTTACTGACCTTACTTGTTATTGAAGATCCAATAATTTTGCTTCCTTTTTGGTGAGTGAATCTTTGACGCTATGATTGCTGCTCCCATTCTCTGGTTAAGGTATTTGCAAGATTGTTAGCAGAAGTTTTTATATAATGTATTTGAAAATTATAGAGATTTAACTCTAATTGCCATCTAATTAAGCGTCCTTGATTGTAATTTGTTTTAATATTATATTTAGTAAATCCACATAAATACTAAGAATCTATCTGAATATGAAATTCAACAAGTAATAAATCAACTTTCCATTTTCTTATTGTTTTAATACATGCCAGTGGTTCCTTTTCATGGATAGGATATTTCCTTTCAGTGGGATTAAAAGTCCCATTAATATATTTACATAAGAGAAAATTCCTTGACTTAGGTGGTTGTGCCAGAAGGCAGCCAACCCATATATCCATACTTGCATCAATTTGTACTAGTATCTTTATCATTGTAATTATATAATGCTGGTAAATTCTTGCAAATATTTTTTTTAATATACGTACTGTTGCTGTGTCTTCCTCTGTCCATATCCATTAGTTTTTGTACTGCATTTAAATTGTAACTTTTTTCTTTCTTTAGCTAAATCTTTAAGAAATCCTTGATCAGAACTATAGTTTAGTAACCCAAGGAATTTTGGAACTTCAGTTATGTTTTTTAAGGAGTCAGGAAAATGGTGTAATTTTTCAAAGATGTTAGGTTGTAATTTAAGAATCCATTATGAAATTATACACCTAAATATTCAATATTTTGTTGTGCTAGTTTAATTTTCTGAATTAGAAATATATTAACATAAGAGGGTAATTATTATTTGGGTTTACATAATTGATTTGGATGATAAACTTGTCGAATACAAAAGTTAGATTTAGTTTATTATTTGAATTGATTTTAGAAACCAATTGGTAATTTGAATTGATTTTAGAAACCAATTGGTAATTTTAGCAAGACAATTATCCAATCAGTTTACCTTAGTCATGCATAAGAGATTAAATTAGTGAAGTTAAATTCTCAAGATTTCACCAAATCGATTGATCAAATCATTTTTTACTTGCAGTTAAGTTAGTTTACGTTTCAGTTTAGTTGCTTTATTTTCTTTAAAACCTTTTACTCAACAAATCGGGATAGAGAGTCTAGTTTTGCATTTGCTTTTATTTTTATTCAAAGTTAACTTGAGTGAACCAATTTCACCTTCATGAGAAGACGACCCCGAGTATTTGACTATGATTACCTCGTATACTTGCGAGGAGGATAGCCTAGGTTTTTTAGAACTTAGTTTGGCATAACAATTTGATAGGTGTGCCAACAAAGGAAGATGCAAAAGTTGGCATAGAAATTTCAACTCTAAATCTATAAATTGGCAATTCAGTCAAAAAAACGGTGATAAAATTAGGCATTTGGATGCTCAAGGCTTGAGGCTATTTTAATATATAGGGAGCCTGCATTTCTAGTTAAACCCTAACAAGTTTGGATATGCGCTCACTACATACCAATTTATATAGTTCCTCTCTGAAGTCAATTCTATCAATAGGTGTTTGTAAGCACTCATCCATGAAAAAATGATCAATAAAACACCAAAGATAAGTTAGTTTCAGATTGTTCATACAAACTGGGGTTATGGTTAGTATCACATTAAGCAGATACAGAAGGAAACTATTACGAGACCTGGTATAAGATCTAGTCTTGGGTTAAGACAATGGAAGGTCTACTTCCTTCCTTTAGCTGTGTTCTTCCCTATTTTGGATGAACCTAAACTATCAACTTGGAATAAATTTGTACTGAACATAGTCTTAGCCTTACACTCGGTTTTTAGATAAAATTCAGCTTGATTCTTTTTATTAACCACAACCCTTTAAATAGGCTTGAAGAAACAAACATTAACTTTAATTAGGATTCTTAATTAGGTGTTAGCCCCGAATTTTTTTTATGATTAATTAAGCATGATTAGATTAAATTAAGTAAATTGAGTTAGCATTGATTAAGTTGACATTAATTGGTATATTATATGATATAAAATGAATTAGATAGCATGCATTAAAAAGGAATTTTAATGAGTAGTTGGAATTAATGTGGTTAGGTTACATGATTCAATGAACATTTAATGTGTTAGATATGTTAGTTAGGCTTGAGTGAAGAATTGGGCCTAAATGAGTTATAAAGAGAAGAAGATTGAGTTAGTTTTAAGTTGGAAAAAGATGGGCCTTGACTTGTGGGCTTAAGTAAAATGAGAGAAGAATAAAAAGAAGGGACTTAAAGAGTGTTGTCTTGCATTAGAGAGGGGAGTTGCCGAAATTTAAGAGAAAAAGAGAGGGAGTGTGTCGT
>JANZLH020000035.1:6418283-6428479 GCA_026770325.2 Erythroxylum fimbriatum | reverse complement strand
AAACACATTCAAAGTTCTTCTTATACACGTGAGTATGAGTAACCCATCTTATGATATTTTGGTAACTTCTACAGTATCTCTTTTTTTTTTTTGAACACCCTACTTATAAGAGGGGCTAGCAGAGAATCGAACTTGAAACCTAACGAAACGAAACCACACTTTGTTACGCGTTTGTCTTTGGGTAGGTTTATCGAAAAGCGTTTTTCATTAAAATTACAAGCGATAGGTTATCATTTACTACTCCGTTACTAAGTGAGAATCCAGTTGAACGGATATCTTCACAACACTAAGTGAGAATCGGACGATTCAGAATGGAGGCGGGACAATCAAGGCCATGCATTCGAATTCGGCATTAAAACATAGCATCACTGTTACGTGGATAGTTCTGTGACACGTAGTTTGTTTAAGGCTGACCCTTATTAAAGGCAAAGATACTGTTGGCTGCAGACTGGACAACTGGGTCAGTGTGGGACTTTACTACGGTCCAACTTCTCAATAAGCACCTTCATTAATGGTCTCACTGCCTATTTGACTTGGCATCTGCAACTCAGATCTACACTGTTGATCTCAAATATTGCGGGCGGTTGCTGCCATCTTGGACGGTCAAGATTGCATAATCCGCCCTTATTCATCTTTCTCCTTGTTTTCTCATATATCTATCAAGTATCAACCATTGTTTGTTATATTATATAGTAAAGCTTCCAATTCGTAACCTTGCACTGAAGATGATCGGAGGGGGGGTCTGGGGTTGTCTCTTGCTCTTGTGGTTTGTGTGGAGTAATTCGGGTCTTGTAGTGGTTAGTGGGGAGAGCTTAAGCCAGGAATGTCAGGATGATTTCCAGAAGGTGATGAAGTGCATGAACTATGCCACAGGGAAAGCCGATACGCCAACGAAGGATTGTTGCAGTGCTGTGCAAGAAGTGAAAGGAAGCGATGCCAAGTGCTTGTGTTATATTATGCAGCAGACTCAGGGTGGATCTGGAAACTCTCAGTTGAGAAGTTTGGGTATTCAGGAGGCTAGACTTCTTCAGCTACCTTCTGCTTGCCAACTTCAAAATGCTACTGTCAGCTACTGCCCTAGTGAGTTCATGACTCCCTTATCTATTAGTTTATTAGGTTGTTTGTTGAGGGTAGATTGATGCATGATGTCGAGTTCTTGATCTCCTCTCTGCATTTTATAAGGTTCTTCACTACAACTTGGTATCATCTATCTATTTATGGTGCTGTGGAATGCGCCAATCTTGTTTTTCTTACTGGGTTTACCAAGTTAAGAAAATAGATAACGTTTTTTGTTCTATCATTTTCGAATAGGAGGACTACTACTAATGATGATTTATAAGCCAGGTTAAGAGATGTCTTGGATCCAAGTTTCCTTACACAAGCTAACTTAAACTGAGAACTACATCGAATGTTAAGTCAAGATCAATAATTGCAAGAGAGTAGAATCGTTACATACTTACATATACATCATCCACTCGGAGTGTATCAAGTTGGAAACTGAACTTTAGATTTGGAAAATGAACTTTAGAAGTGCTTGAGCATGATTGATGTATGTAAGGCTATTCGTTTTAGTACAGTCACAGTTCAATACAAGAATCTCACACATGGTTGTTTTGCTTCTTGCCAGAACTTCTAGGGTTGCCTCCCAACTCCCCTGAAGCTGCGATTTTTACGAATGCTTCGACAACAGCAGCTCCTAATACAACCACAACGGCAGCGCCAGAGAAAAGTGGCGATTCCGGTGGCAGCAACCGTAGACATCTCTTTTCTGGTCCTTTGGTGATTGCTGTGGCCATCCTTATCTATGCGTTCCCTGACGTACCTGCTATGTTGGATTACTAGTTATCGAATGGGATGTCTCGTTTGCAGTTCATTTTGATTTCTCTAGGACATGTTTATTTGCATCTACCTGTAATCTCTACTACCATGACTTCTCGATAGAGTCTACTTGTTGTGACGGCTATAACCTTCAAGCTTTCACATTGGCATGCAAATCCTGAAACTGTTCGCTAGAAAATTGAAACTGAAAACACTTCTGGGTGCCAGCCCGTGAGCATCTCTGGCATGAACTAAAACTGAGTTCATCTTGGCAAATAAAACTTTGGGTCGCATTTCCATATCTGGAAAAGATGTGAGAGCTTATGCTAATTCATCCTAAAAATCTGTTCATCTAACTGAGTTGCTTAAATGGACAACAATCAACACAACCACTCACTGCTACAGATGCACAAAGTTATCTTGCGAGCACCGTTATCGAGTTTCATTAGAATCATACCTCCCTGAACGTCCTATTTTCTGTGTAATCTATAATAACGTTCAACTCATATTCTTCCGAGTACCAGAACCGCTTCCTACCGGTCATAGGTAGCACTGGAATTCCTATCTTATGAAACTTCAGACTACTGGAGAACAACCATCCATTCGCTATCAGCTCCAGAACAATCTGGGGCCATAATCAGTTTAGATAATTGATATTACAGGAGTCCCAATCATCCCCATCCGATATAAACATATGAAAAGTCCCGTAAAAGAAAAAAGAACCGAAGAAGTATGAATTATTGACAAGTAAAGATCCCCACTCTCAACATCTAGAAGATAGTTTCTCTATTATCACACTGATATTGTCAACTTCGTATTTCAGGATCAACGCCAATAGTCTTCTGATGTAAGTGTGAGACCATCTTGTTCTCATTACAAGAAACAGCTTCAGCAAAGCTCTTAGACAATTTCTGAACGAAGTCGGTAGACCGCGAAACAGGATTTTGTCCTTTAACTGCACTTGACAGCAGGGTTTTTTGCTGTTTTGACTTCTTTGCCTGTAATGCTTTCTGTCTTTCTTCATAGAACAGAAAATCATCCAGGATTGAAGAATGGCTTTCATAGTTTTTAAAAATGTTCAACATCTCAATACCCTGTTTTAGTTCCACCTGTAAAATTTAGAGTATCATTACATGCTGCATGCGCAAATGAGTGATCTAAGCTAGTGAAGTAAAAGGAAGAAAACACAAATATTACAGGTTTCAATACCACTGA
The DNA here is from genome assembly GCA_026770325.2 of Erythroxylum fimbriatum. Taxonomy (NCBI): domain Eukaryota; kingdom Viridiplantae; phylum Streptophyta; class Magnoliopsida; order Malpighiales; family Erythroxylaceae; genus Erythroxylum; species Erythroxylum fimbriatum. The sequence goes on along the minus strand of JANZLH020000035.1, from coordinate 6,425,446 downwards.
CTGCAAGATACAAGGTTCTTCATACTAGCATACTTAGTATCCATCCAAAGAGATATTGAGTCAAAAATTTAGAGGAAGTGACTGCCGATTAGAGCAAACTCAAGCAAAAAACGCCGTAAGGCAAATATTCATCATCTGAGTTCATTGTAGAAATACCTATTTAAAGAAGCTCATTAAAGAAGCAAAGAGGAACCAAAATTTGAACACAGGACATCAGGAACTCTTTTAGAGAAAAAAACCCAGCAATAAGCTATTGCTTATTCGTCCCCATAATTCATGGTCCCGGAAAAAGATGATGGCGTAGAAATGAACTTTTACCTCTTGAGTGTCTCTGCTGTTAGTAACTGGCTTCTTGTCATTATTTTCGAGAACAATATGCCGAAATTGACTGTTGGGTACATCTTTAATGATCTGCCACCTGACAGGGAACTGTCCAGACCACTTATCTTGCTGCCAGTAATCCACACTTTTGTCAAAGTCCACAGGTCCAACCATCTCAGCTACTCCGCAGAACTGCGCACTGGCATTCACCTGCGTAAGGTTTAATGAGACACAAACGAAGTGATAAATAGAATTTCCACATCATTGTATTCAGAAAATGCTTAGTAAAACAACATTAAAAATGTATTAGAACGACCGGAAATAGTTGGTCAGCAAGCCCATCAATCTCTTGTTTTTGTGCGGGAAACTAATCACTCTGATATGGTAAGTGCTAAACTAGGGGAACCAGAAGTCTGTATCTCGGTAGGCTTTTTGCTTTCATGGACCATACTGAGTAATCTAGTTCCTCAATAAGTTTCCATCATATTTTAAGAATCAGGAGTTTCCTCAAAATGTTGCTTACGCCATTTTTTGTCCTTTTCGATTGGCTTTACACTAGTTTCGTTCTTCTCCTTATTTTATCTCTCTTGAGGATCTAATTGCAAAGCAAGTCCAGGCAATTTCTGCATTCATGAGGCCATGCACGACTACAGCATGAAAACTAACCCTGTGAAGAAGTCCGGCACTCGGCTCTCAGGGGAAAAGAAAATAAAGATGACCACATTCTCAATCAAGTATCGAATAAACATAATGATCTCGGGTTTAGATCCTCTAGGGTTTATAAAAACAGAGGATTTCATGCCAATGATCTCTACCAAGTAGCCACTTCATTTACTGTATTACCAAGAGTTAATCCTCTCCATTGATGATGCTTATAATAATCATCTCTACAAGTAGCCACTTCATTTACTGTATTACCAAGAATTTCATTCTCTCCATTTTTGATGCTTATAGCAGAACAGTCTACTCACATCAACTGATTTGACATTTCAGTTATACAAAATTAAGACAAGTAGATGTAGTGGATTACCGAAAATAGAAGAAAGACTGGGAATGTTTCATGCTTCTCCTTTGCTTCGCGGTAAGCAGCATCTAACTTCCTGTTACCGTTCTGGGTGCTAGCCCAAACACCATATTTTATGCTCTTATGAACATTATCTTCGCTGTACGATTTTATTACAAAGAACTTCGCGTCCTTGTACACAGTTACAAACTCTGCTTGATTATAAGACTTTGTAACATGAGAAACTGCAGCTCCACAATCATCGACATCTGACCTATTTGCCATTGTCTGACTTCTTGGTTTCAGTGCCCTAGGTCCCCTATTCCACTCTCCTATGGTATCCAATGAATTTGCGCAATTGCATGAAGAGCCATTGCACCTACGCTGTTGCCTTGCTTCGTCGAGTGAGGGCCAGTTCTGCCCATCAGTTCTTCTAGATGCAGAGGACTCCACCTCATATCTAGGGCTTCCATCAATTGGATTTCCAATGTAGCTCTTATATCGAGAGTCTAAATGTGATCCAAAATCATAAAATGAATCCTTTTGTTGAGAGGCCTGCAAGGATTATTGTTTGATTATATATAATCATCTTCATTATAATCAAACGTAAATTCCAAAATGTTTGAAACACGTTGATCCATGTCTGCTGCTTTGTGCTTCTTTTAACCAAGTAAATAATGTAACAAGTAATCAAACGTTTCTGAATTGCATGACAAGGATCCCTTGATTATTTACGGTGAATATCTGCAGCGTATGAAATGAAAACAAAACAATACTTGTCCGTATCAAATCAGTTCATGAACCAAAATCCACAACAAGTGTGTGTGAGCATCTTGACATTCATGAACATATATCAGGCGTATATATGCACACATACACAAGGATATAGCAAAACATATATTTTCAACTGACACTAAAATCCACTTCCTACATGATCTTGCAAACCTAAACATCATTTGCATCGAAGAGTCTGAATTTTCCTGAGAATACGCAATGCCTATAAACAATCATCTGTCAAATGCGTTTGAATTGATTATGAATCTTTAACAGGATCAAGTGACATAGCTAAATCAGAAAGCACAAAGATTTTTCGCTTTCAAACACATTAACTTACTAGTAATAAATTAAATTGAAGAGCAATTCATGGAGCCTTATAAGTCACTTGATCCTGTTAACTTTCAGTAACTTTAAACACATTAACTTTCAGTAATCAATCAACCGTAAAAGGATCTTCTAGCAAAGGAGACTAACCAGTCCAGACAAACCCAGTGAAGCAATTGGATTTCCAATTGCAGATGATGATGACAAATGCACAAAGGAACTCTTATTGTTCATAGATTTTGGGCAATCCGACCACAATCCACCACTTTCAAATCCCTCAAATCCTTGCTTCAACAAATCCACCTCTCCAGAGTTTGCAGAAAAGTTGCTTCCCCTGCAAAAAGAACCTGGCATGTATCCTGATCTCGCCCCAAACATATTGCCATCTACTTGTGGGTCAATGTTGACTGCCAAACTAGTTTGAGGAATTGCATTTTGCAAAGCGGCAAAATGAATTTTTGAAGGAATAACATGTTGGTTATAGTGTGAATCCGGATTGGAGAATCCTTGGCCATTGTATGACTGATCATGATCACTTACAAAGGGCAGTGATGTTGAGAAAGGTGCATAAGGTCTTTGTACAATTTCTCGAGTATGGCCATAACCATTGAATAAAGGAGAAAAAGAGTCATTGAAAACACCCTACATCAGATTAAAAAAGTGAATATGGTACCAAAAAAAAAACAATGAAACTAAAACAGAGAAACTAAAAAGAAAAAACAAGAAGACTTTTTTGTTACACGAGGGTCAATTTCGAGGCCTTGAGCTTCAACATCAGGATGACATGTGCCCCATCTCCCAATCACGTCATTATAGTCTGAAAGACAACAAAAACGAAAAGATCAAACCAAATAAGAAACTCTATGAGCATATGAAAATGAAGACAGAGGAAGATCATCACACATTATAGCCCAAACACTTATTGCTAACAAAAAACGAAATATATAATATACCCACTTCAATACATTTAAAGACTAACAAAGAGAACAAACTAACCTTCACAATAGATTGAATGGGCATTAGAGAGACATGCATTGGAAGAAACGTCAACCGTTGAAGAATCAACTCCATTTTCCATCTACGTGCGGAAGAAACATCAATAACATTCTAAGAAGCGGCTAAACATTAAATCCAATGATGATACATTGAAAACCTCAAAGATTTCAAACAATTAAAGGAAAAAAGGAACTACCAGATCATTTAACATATCTGGATCACCTTTCAACCAACGACACCAAACTGTTCAATGCTTCAGCACTAGCGAGAATTAAAAAGCAAAAATTAACAATCAATAAATAAATCCTTGTCTGCCAACAAATCCAGAGCAACACACAAAGTCCTAAATCGTCTCCATTATCCAAACAAAAATCACAACATCATACAACTTGGAGAAGAAAACGAAAGGTGTGCGAATTCACTTTCTCATTTTAACATTCATTTAACGAGGACAACAACGAAATCTGGGTCGGTCGTTGGTTGGCATACCAGCAGTTAAACTAAGCGACAATCAAGTATTGAAGAGCAGGTAAGTTATGTATGTAAAGTTTTGGTGGGATTACAGTTTAGCGAGTGTTTGTCTAGAGAGAAATAGGAGTTTTGGAGGTGATTGGCATTGGTGGGATGTGTAGAACATTGGCTTTTAATTTTTAAACGGGATTCTAAAACTAAAAGAAGGGGACAATTGCACAAGGAAAGTAATGAAAACCCGAGTGTACATGCGTGCGCGTAACTGCGAGCTTTAGCATATTGACACTTGACAAGGCGGACATGACTTGCCAACCTGCGTCCTGATGGCCATGTATCTCAACTGTTTCTCTTGCTTTCTTTTATTACCTTCATGCTTTGTTTAAACTATTAAAAGGAGAATTTTCCTAGCGGCAGCGATTATTTTTTAATAGTGGGTATAAAATTACTAGTAAACTCTATGTCTTTCAGGAAAAGATAAGAAAAGTTATATTTTCAGTAATTCTTATAACTATTATAAACATTTTTTTTTGAAGAGCGACTATTATAAACAATATTGTCTAAATTAATTATGTACACTTTAAATTATTTATTGATGTGAAGAGATATCTTAAATAATGTTAATTATAATAATTATAAAAACTACAAAAATGATATTATTAAATAATTTAAAGAGTATTAGAGCAATTTCAGTTACATTGATTATTAAAATTATGCCTCTTTAATCTTATTATTTTTTTATAAACTAAATAATACATTTAATTCAAATAACTCTCATTTTAAAATGAAAAAAAATATCCAAACACAAAATCACGAAGCTAATTTCTTTTAATCATTAAGAATTATTGAGAATAACTAAAATGGATGTTACTACTTTTGATCTTAAACTAGGGTATCTACTGGCGTACCCAATAACTAATCCTTTCGCTGGTTTGTAGGCACCTCACAAGATGGAACAGTTGGCCCAAAGATTAAAGGTTGTTCCATACCCAAAGCATAGGAAAAAAATGGATGTTACTACTAAGTAAAGGATTTTAAGGATAAATAAATATAGATGGCAATGGGCCCGTCACGTGCAACCCTCCAAATTTTTTAAAATAATTTTTTAAAAGTTAAAAGTGTAAAAGCAACTTTTGTTTTAACTTGAATCTTCAACCTGGGTCCAAGCTTACGCGTGATTTAATTCTTTTAAATAAAATGATATCGTTTTGCTTAGAATAGTTGAACTTTGAGTCAATTTGAGTCTACGCCTGACCTATGAGCTGACTCATTAAAAATATCTGAATCTTGACTCATGGGTCGAGTCGATGACAATTGTTATCCCTATAAATAAAATGGATGTTATTATTAAGGCTTATTAATAAGAACAAGAAAAGGATTATTAAGGATAAATGAAATAGATGTCACTAATTATGTTATTTTAATATCATAATCTTGTAGTTCACGGAGTTATTTATTGTAATTATAGAGTTGCAATCTATTGCACTATTTTTTTTTCCTTTTCAAAAAATAAATTGAAGTTCGATTCCTGAAGATCGTCAATAAGTTGAGGGAGATGATTTGGAATTAAGGATCGGTTGTATCTATTTAAGGAGCTTTATTTTGTATTTTACAAAGAGATTATTTATGTGACTCAAACTGATAATTTTCTAATCACAAATGAATAATCTTATTGGTTGCTATAATTATAAATAAGATAAATTTTAGGATAATCCACTATATATTATTCAATAAAATTTTGCTTAAAATTTTTCCACAAAAAATAATGATGATGGATATAACATAATGAATTAACTATTTTTGTGCTACCAAACATTTAAAGTATAAAAAAAATATAGCTATATAAGTTAAATAGCCTGTAATTCAATTTATGTTGACATTTTAAATATAATTAATTATTGAAAAATAAACAATTTGATAAAAAATTTTACTTTTAACATTAAATTCACTTCTTATATGTAAACTCACTAATTAAAAAGAAATAGTTACTTGTAAGGCATTGACACAACAAATTAATGTCACTACGTCTAATGTATATTACATTAAACATATGGATTAATATAATCTTATCATGAATTTACTGTTTAAATTATCTTTAAACATAAACGCATAATCTTAAAATCATATATAATTAATATCGTTTTATAACAGATATTTTTAACAAAATAATTACATTAATATGTTTTTCATAAATTTATGATTTTTTCAATAATTAACAAACACATTATCATTAATGTATCTGCATTACTTGAGTTATAATTTGTTGATTTATGAATTTGAGAATAGTGATATTCATCCACCATCAAAATTAAATTGCATATAATATTACAATATGTTGAACAAGCGGGGCAAGATCCGATTTCGCGAGTAGCAGAATAATTATGAAATTTTTTATATAAATTTTCTGAAATTTAAGATCACTTTACACTTTACAAAATGATTACCACGTAAATTATAATAAAGTAAAATTATTAATTAGTACTTTTATTCCAAAGTTTGATTTTTTTTGGTCATATCTCTTGAAATGCTTTTAACATTGGTTCATCTCAACTACTATAGTCGCACAATTGTTTAGTTTCTAACTATATTCACAAAGCTTATTGAGAAAACTATATAATTATTACAGAGATGATTAGGCAATGAGTGTTAGCTCCTTAAAACTTAAGACTATTTATAATATATTTTTAATATTTTACTACTTCAATTTTAATTTTAATTTTAATTGTAACTAAGTATAAGTAAATATCAATTATGTCCAAATAAGATCTAATATCTCATATTGATTTTTATTTATGAAATATCTTATATTTAATCGTCAAGTTTCTCAAACTTTACAATCAAGTCTAATTTAATTCAAAACATCTTTTCTCACTTAAACTCATTCTTTGTGTATAACTCATTTGGTTTTCAGGAAGTTGACAATGAATATAAATTATAACTGTAACACCACATATTAGGGGTTAGGATATTAAGGAAATTCAGTACATTTTATGTTTTGCATATGTGAATATTTGCTTATTTATGCATAAGCATTTTGGACACAAACAATAATTGTAAATGCATTCATGACATTTTTCGGGTATAATTGGTTTCTAAATGCAATTAAAAAATGCGAATTGTGGATTATTTGCGTTAAAATTTTATTTGGAGAGTGTTATTATTATTTCAAAAATTTTGGTGAATTTTAGAAATTTTCAAAAAAATTGGGGTATTTTGGACCAATTATGGTGTGACACATGGCAACATATGTCGTTGACAAATGGCTTGTAAATGT
>JANZLH020000035.1:6387733-6399319 GCA_026770325.2 Erythroxylum fimbriatum | reverse complement strand
AGATTAATAAACTTAGATACAATGCACCATCATTAATTAATTGTTTATTTATTTTCTTTTCTTAGTTACGGAAAAAACTAATTGTTTAATTTAACAAATATAATGTACAAGATTAAAACTATTCTATAAATTAATAAATATTAATTTATCGATAAATTAATAAAATATTTATTTATTGATAAATTAATAACCTCGTATAAGATAATAATTTTTTAGATCTCAAAAATATTCATTTATAGAAGTTTTGCACGTTTTGTACGTGATTAATATATATGTGTATATATATGTCAACATACTTTTGGCCGTAGCCTGTGGGCAACCCCTTATTATTGACTTGCCACAACCCACGAAATGTGTACGACAATTGTTTAAGGCAACTATGTATTTACTACGGAAATGCCCACTTAACAATTTTATTTTAGAAGGAAAATAAAACAAATTATAGGATTCTCCTTTGCCATATTCTCTATAAGGATAGTGACACATTTAGAGAGTGTTCTATCAAAAATGGTGAGGCCGAATCCCAACATAAAAGTATAGTTGTCGAGCTAGTCAGCACATCAGTTTCTCTCTCTGCAGATACATCGAAGAAGAATAACCCAGTTCTTGATGAGTTGTTTGTTGATGTCTAGAACTAAAGGATTGAGCGATATGGAGCGATGCGGGACATCGTAGAGGAGCTCTTTAAGCACGAGAGAATCCAGTTTGAGAATTATGTCTCAAAATTTATTTTAAATATTATATAAAATTAAATAATCGTCGTTTTGGCAATTACTAAGAGTAAAATTAGACCCCAAAAAAATCTGAGCTCCGATGACTGCCCTGTCCTACTTTCATCTTGTCGTTTTTCACTTTTTCTTATACCAGTCTCGTCTTTCCAGCCTTGACTCTCTCAAAACGATCTAAGCTTCAATATCAGACGACAAATCCCCCCTCCCTCCCTCTCGCATCCACAGTTTCGATTCAGCTTTTCGTCTTCTTCAGCTCCAAGCAGCTGCAGTTGTTCTACTAGTCGATTCGTCACATGTAACAACTCATTCAGTCGTGTCATTTCTCTCCAATTATTGAAGTTCCCGAATTTTTCCGACATGTCGGAATCAGGTGACAGTTTACCAAACTAAATTTCAAATTTCTGTTGTCTCCTTCATGAATTTTTTTTTCTTAACTAAGTTACTTTTACCAAGAAGCAACTTTTTGTGCTTTTCTTCATAAATTTCAGGAGATGATATAGATAAGCTGTTTCAAGAAGCACAGGCGAGGTGGCTGAAGCCACCAGAGATCTTGTCAATTTTACAGAATCAAGGAAAGTACCAACTCACCCAAGAGCCTGTGCATAAGCCAAGTAGTATGTTCCTTGTTTTTATATGCCCATTTTCAGTGCCAATGTTGTTCTGTTGGTAATTGGGTTAACTATCATTTTTGCTAATATTTGACTAGGTGGATCGTTGTTTCTTTTCAACAAGAGGGTTACTCGGTTTTTCCGTAGAGATGGTCATAATTGGCGTAAAAAGAAAGATGGAAGAACCGTTGGAGAGGCGCACGAACGACTTAAGGTTTATATCTCATTGTGTTTGCATATCTTTGTTCCTTTCTTCTTCTTCAAAAAAAAAAAGTGTTTGCATATCTTGGGTTTTCTATATGATTATTTAGTGTTTAGGGACATAATTTATGTCTGTTTGTGTGTTTGCAAGTATATTATTCTTTTATCTTTTTTCCTGGAGTTGATGCATTTTTGTTCATTGCTAGGTGGGTAATGTTGAAGCTTTAAATTGTTATTACGCCCATGGAGAACAGAACCCAAATTTTCAGAGAAGAAGCTACTGGATGCTGGACCCGTATGTATGCCTATATTTTTTGGTGCTCTTTTTCTTAGTTTACAAATTATTGCCTTTGATCTTGAAGAAGTGCTGAGAGAGACTATGAAATCTTGGAATTGGACGGGTGACTTATTCAGATAATTGGAAAATTATCTTTAAACTGAATGAGACAAAGATGGTTATTTCCTTTTTGGATTTGCTTATAACTCATTTTTTTTATAGGGTGCACGAGCACATTGTTCTTGTCCATTATAGGGAGATTACTGAGGTTAGTTCTCAGAAACTAATGTAAATATCGAGTATTTATGGGCTTTGATGTTGATTTTTCGAAGTTTATTATCTAGACTCTTCAGTTCCGACGGAAGTTGGAATGAGTTGATTGTCAAAGTTGCTAAATTTTTTTGGTCCATCTAAACAACAAAATACTTCTGTTAATTTACATTTTGACATTCTGGAAGAAAATTGTTTTGAGCTTTAAATTATATGGTGGTTATTTTTATGTCTATAGGGAAAGCTATCTCCTGCATCTACTGCAGAGTTGTCACCAGCATCATCTTCTACTTTGGTTCCTAGTCCAAGCTCTTACACCACTGAAAATCAGGGATTAACCTCTGCGGTGGGTGATAGATTGGAGCTCCACCAGAAATTGTATAGCCCAGGGTATGCCGAAGTTAATTCTGAAAGAGTCATCAAAGACGGTGGGGTAGACTACACCGCAGAGTTAGCTAGTTATCCTAGAACTGAAGTTAGTCAATTTTTAAGGAAGTTGGAAGAGCAGCTGAGTTTGAACGATGAGAGCATCAAAGATATTGATACATTGAACAGTCAGCAAGGGGCCATAAATAATTCTGAACTAGTGGAACATGAAAGAGAGATGCCCAAGCAATATCAATCTGTCACTTCTCAAGATAAACCAGGATATATTGTAGGCAACCAGAGTTGCGGGATGCAACTGCAAGCAAACGATATGGAATTCCTTCAGGATGGAGGTTTGTAATTTTAAATTTACCGGTGGGCAGGTTTTAAACTTCTACTTAAATCATATACGCTAGAATATCTAGCATACATCTTTTCTTTTAAATTATTTGATTTACCTATTATATTCTTTCTTTTCAGATTGTTGCTCAAGTGTTACTACTTAATAAAATATCCTTAATACTGAATTGTTACATATAAGTATACCTTTCTCGTCTCTTCTTTTCTTTGCTCAACTAAGTTCAACTGTGTGTCAGTCTTATGCTAGTTGGATTTGACTGTATGGAGCTTTTGTTCATTACTTTTCTTTGTTGTTTATTGAAAGATGAACTGAAAGAGCTGATAGTAGTGATTATGGTTTCTAGGTAGTTGTGATGCCTATCAGGAGTCTTATTCTCATGATTACAAAGATGGAAATAAAGAATCCTTATCCTGGAATGAGATGTTGGAATCATGTATCACTTTATCACCAATTGATTTCCAGGTGAAACACTTGGATACAATGAACCTTGTTATATTTCAGAGTTATTTGCTTCAGTGTTTTCTTCAATTTGTGGCATGTGCTTATATTTTTTTTCAGTTTTTAGGAAACTAGTTTGTTTCTTTTCATGCGGCCCTGGTTTTAGGTTTTGTTACTACATCCATTTCATGTTCTATAGCAGGAAAAGCCCGATTCTAATTTGAGCAACGAACTTACCGGCGAAGAACAAACTTGTTGGCAAAATTTCAATGGGAATGATGTTGGAAACTGTATGTCCACTGCTTTTAATAGTTATTGATACAGAAATTTCATTAGCTAGTGACATTTTTGACGATTCTCATATGTTATCAGCTTCTACTTCAATACCTCAAGAACTTGAAAGCGTCAAAATGTCACCCTATTCTTTGAGTCCAGAAATTCACGACATCAGTTCTGGCTACTTTGCGATGTTGTATGAGGACACCCAACTGCCTATTGAAGGCTCAAGGTTGACTCTTGCACAACAACAGAAGTTCAGAATCCATGAAATATCCCCAGAGTGGGGTTATCCTACTGAGGCTACAAAAGTATGTTGCATCTTGGTTCTGTCTTCTTGAAATCTTTGCTGCACTATTACTTTTTTTGTTGTGAGTTGACACTAAAGAACCTGCTTAATCGTTGCTTTTATGAACTATAGAAATGGGCTTTCTCTGTCTTTACTCAGCAGAATACTAGATTTAACAAAAATGCTTCTCCATTTTCCTACTAGATGTGAAGTTATAGGGCGATTCCAAGTGATTGAATAAGCATAAGCATGAGCACGAGCATTTTTAGTGGCTACATTTTCCTTTGTTGTCTTTGTCGAGTGCGTAGGACCATGAGCATAATCCCTTGAGGAGTCTTTTGGGGAGGAGTTAGGCCCAATTTATCATGATATCAGCGTCACCCCTATTTTGATGTTTAGCCACCCATTCATGTTTAATTCTGCAAACTTCACGCATCCAGTATTCATTCTTGGGTGTGTTAAATTTGTTCATGTCCCACAACAACTAGGGGCATGAGCATATCAAGCTTTTTAATGCTTGGGCTTCCTCTTCTTCTTAAGGCGTCTTTTAGAGTGAGTTAGGTTCAGTTATCAGTTTTTATAGAGGAAACTTAATGAGATTGAGTTCTTTTTATGCAGGTAATCATTGTTGGGTCTTTTCTTTGTGATCCATCAGAATCTGCTTTAGCATGCATGTTTGGTGACACTGAGGTCCCTCTTCAAATCGTTCAGGAAGGAGTTATTCGCTGTGAAGCTCCTCCTCACCTTCCTGGAAAGGTCAGTCTCTGCATTACTGCTGGCAATAGGGAGGCCTGCAGTGAGATCCGAGAGTTTGAGTATCGAGCCAAAGCTACTAGTTGTTGTCACTGTAATGAATCCCCAGTGGAAGCAACCAAGACTCCAGAAGAACTATTGTTACTTGTCAGGTTTGTGCAGTTGCTTCTGTCCGATTCCCTTGTACAGAAAGGAGAAAGCACGGATACTGGAATTCATTTGCTTAGAAAACTGAAAGCAAATGATGAATCATGGGGTCATGTCATAGAGGCTCTTTTATTTGGCATCGGAACCTCATCAAGCACTATTGACTGGCTTATGCAACAGCTTGTAAAAGACAAATTGTGTCAATGGCTTTCTTCTAGGTCCCAAGAAAGACATGATGATTCTGGTTGTTCCTTGTCCAAGAAAGAGCAAGGAATTATACACATGGTTGCTGGGTTGGGCTTCGAGTGGGCATTGAGTCCAATTCTTAGTAAAGGTGTCAGTATAGATTTCCGTGACATTAATGGGTGGACTGCACTTCATTGGGCTGCACGTTTTGGAAGGTAAACCAGAACTTTATTCTTGCATATGAACAATCTTTATTTGAATCTTTGTCTGTTAAGGACGTTATATTTGAAACAAACGAGCATCAGTGTTCAGAATCTTTGAATGTCACATATTATAATGCTTGACTAGTTTCCAAGGACAGCTGGAGGGATATAATTTAACTATGAACTAAAACAACAGGTCGGTTCCTAATCTACAAGTTTAAATCTGGTAAAACTTATTTCAAATGGTTAGATTTGTACAAGTTCTTGAATGATGCAGATTATTCTGTACAACAGGGAAAATATGGTTGCGGCTCTTTTAGCTTCTGGTGCATCAGCTGGAGCTGTGACGGATCCTAATCCACAAGATCCTGTTGGCAAAACCCCAGCATTTATTGCTGCCACGAGTGGGCATAAGGGACTTGCAGGTTATCTTTCTGAGGTGGCACTGACTAGCCATCTTTCTTCCCTTAGACTTGAAGAAACTGAGCTTTCTAAAGGATCTGCTGAGGTCCAAGCAGAAGGAACTGTAAATAGCATCTCAACTATGAGCTTAGCTGCTGGTGAAGATCAGGTTTCAATGAAACAAACCTTAGCTGCTGTTCGTAATGCAACTCAGGCAGCTGCACGGATACAGGCTGCTTTCCGAGCACATTCTTTTAGAAAGCGTCAACAGAGAGAATCTAATTCTGCTATTAGTACAGATGAGTATGATATCGTCTATGGTGATATTCCAGGGCTCTCCGTGGCAACAAAGATGGCCTTTGGTAGTGCTCGAGATTATAATTCAGCTGCTCTATCTATACAGAAGAAGTATCGTGGATGGAAAAGTCGCAAAGATTTTCTTGCATTACGACAAAAAGTTGTGAAGATACAGGTACTAGTTATTTTCTTTTTCTTTTTCATGTTTCAGCTCCAGTAAATACTATGTGCCTGAAGAAAAAAAAGAAAGATTAATGTTCATAAATTGTTAACAACCTTCAGTTTTGTGTATGTAGACCAAATAGAACTTTTAACTCGCAAAAATTTGCATATCCTACGCACGGTGCGGCTCATGGAAAATATTAAACTTGAGAGGTCATGTACTAAAGGTCATGCCCTTTTAATCTGGCAGGCTCACGTGAGAGGCTATCGGGTTAGGAAGCAGTACAAGGTAATTTGTTGGGCTGTTGGAATTATGGATAAGGCTGTGCTGCGGTGGCGTCGTAAAGGAGTTGGTTTGCGAGGCTTCCGGAATGAGACAGAGCATGTTGATGAAAGCAGCGAAGATGAAGATATTCTCAAGGTGTTCCGTAAACAGAAGGTAGATGGAGCTATTGATGAGGCCGTCCATCGTGTTCTCAACATGGTTGATTCTCCTGAAGCACGTCAGCAGTACCATCGGATGCTGGAAAGAGGCTACCAAGCTAAGGTACTGTAAACTCCTGTTGACATGAAGAATGGAGCACTGGTCCTACTAACTGTTTGCATCAGTGAAGACACTACTCTTGATTACCTTTGCCATAGGAATTAGTGGTTCGAAATGCATGTAAATGTCAGGGCTTAACACTTTTCTGCAGCTCATCTTTTTGGTTTGTTGTATCATGCACCTGCTTATGGCTGAGAATCTGGTAAATAACGGTGAGGGCTTCCGGTGGAATAAAATACCTTCACAGTATATGCTATCAACATATCAATTTTCATGAATGGCAATGTCATTCAATATTTTACCAAATTGAACCTCACATGCGCGGAAACAATTACGTGACAAATCAGATTCCTATATTTAGTGTACAGATCAATATCTCAAATTGGCACCTGAAAATTTTGGTTGCCTAATGTGAGTTGTTGGATAATTATTGCAGGCTGAGCTTGGTGATTCGAGCGAAGCAGCTACACTAACATCTGTGGATGATGTCTCTGACATGGAAAAGGACGAGCTGTTTGAGTTCCAGTAGAGGGACAAACTAGTAAAGTGCATACAGTTCGTAGTCGTGCATGCCAGAATGCTATATAGCGTAGTGTTCACTGAAAAATTGCCTGATTTCATAGTTGCATCATGTTCTCATAGTCTGTAAATGCTTCTTGGTATTTGGTGTAAATGGCTATTGATAAGTTGATTTTATTATTCTCGTACAAATTAGAAGCTACTTAGAAGGCTACATAACATAGGGTTCACTGAAAAATTGCCTGATTTCGTAGTTGCTTCATGTTCTCATATTGTCTGTAAATGCTTATTGGTATTTGGTGTAAATGGCTTTGGATAGGTTGAGATTATTATTCTCGTATAAATTAGAAGTTACTTTATTTTCGGTGTAAACAATCGAGATCATCAACAACAATAATGACTGATCAAAAATTTCAAATGCGTAATTCTGAGAATTAGTAGAGAAGTTAGTTTTGATTGATTTACATGAAAAAGAAAAAGTTAAAATAGTTAAAATTAAAGAAAATCAAAATATAAATAAATCAATAAATAAATAGACAAAAAAGTAAATAAAAACAAATAATTGAAAGAGAAAAGATAAGAAACAAACGAATAAATTATTTGTTTTATTTAGGCTAAATACAAAACATAAGAATTAAAAAAAAGATTGAAAAGGCTTTTGAAAAGAGAATGACCTTTTTATGTAAAATCTTTTACTTATACTCTAGTTTGTTAAAATTTGAAGGCTAAGTTTTCAATAAGTTCTAGTAGAGCCGTATTATATTTGATCACCTTTTATTAATTCTTTTTAGGTCTTTCTTTTCTTTTTTTACAGTCTCTAAATACAATTTTCTAGTATCTTCTTACTGGAGCGTTATGATAGCTCGTTTTAACATGTTCAAATGACATAAGTTTTGTTTTCCTTAATATACCATCAATGTTTGCCACCTCCAACTTATTTCTTACCACTACATTTCAGACCTTATCTTTTCTTGTACGACTGTACATCCAATAAAGTATCCTCATCTCTGTCAGTATTAACTTATAACTATGCACATGTTTGATTGGTCAAAACTCTGCATCATAGAGTGTAGCCAACCTAATTATTAAATACTAAAATGTATCTTTTAGCTTGAGTGGTATTTTCTTGACATAAAACTCCCGATGCGCTACTTCATTTAAGACACCTTGATCTGATACGGTGAAGTATGTTGTTATCTATCTCATTATTGCTTTAGATGATAGATTTCAGATACTTAAAACAATTTTTTTGTGGTATATATTTTGAACCAATCTTTATCTCCATATTGAATGCAATCATGTGACCTGAAAAGTCACACTCTAAGTACTTAGGCTTAGTACTGTTTAATTTAAAGTCTCTCGACTTTAGCCTATCCTTCCAAAGTTCAAGCTTGACACTAACAACCTCTTTTGTTTCATTCACTAAAACAATGTCATCAACAAATAAGATGCACCAAGGCATATCCCCTTAAATATTCTTGGTGCACTCATCCATAACTATTATAAACAGGAAGTGGCTTCACGAGAATCCTTAATGTAGCCTGATAGCAATAGAAAAATACTTTGTATCTCCTTTCGTTGTCTTTATTCTAGGCTTAACACCTTCATATTTATCCCTAATGACTCGTATATAAGTTACATAAACTCTTTTAACTTCTAAACACTTCTACATGACTTCCCTATATACCTTGTCATAAATCTTCTCTAAGTCAATAAAAACTATATATAGGTTTCTCTGTTTGTCCCTATAAGATTCCATTAATTATTGAAGGAAGAGTATAGCTTCTGTCCTGGACCTCCCTTGCATAAAACCAAATTGGTTTTACAAGATAGGTGCATCATTTCTCACTCTTTTCTTAATCAATCTCTCTCATAACTTTATATAGTAACTAAGTAGTTTGATGTTTATATAGTTGTTATAGCAATGGATGCACTCTTTATTCTTATGGAGAGAGACTTATGTGCTAAGTCTCCACCAATTTAGTATTTTGGCATATTTGAAGATCACATTAAAAAGCTTGGTCAACCAAGTAAAATCCTCTACTCTTAGGCTTTTCTATGCATTTATGTGTAGCTCATCAAGTTCTACTACTCTTCCACTTTTCATTTTCCTCAAAGCTCCTTTAATTTTTTTTCTTGTGATCTGACAGCAATAAATGAAGCTACAATATTTCTCAGAAATGCTAAGATTATACAAGAAAATATTGTCATCTCTACTTTCATTAAAAAGGCTATAGAATATCTCTGTCATCTTCTTTTGATGTCATATTCAACTATGAGCAATCGTCCTGCTTCAAACTTTATACAACGAATTGAATCTAAATCTCTTCCTGTTTGTTTCCTAGCTCTTGCCAACTTAAATATATCTTTTTCTTCATCCTTAGTTTTCAATCGTTGATATCATCTCTCAAAGGCTGACTTCTAAGACTATCTTCTTCACATCTTTTTTAACAGCTTGTAACTATCTCTATTAACTATGCTCTCTCCATCCGTGTTGCTATCCAATAAATCTTGATACACAACCTTTTTAATCTTCTCCTTTTCTTATATATCTTTATTCTACCGCCAATACTCCTTTTTACTGCCCATAACCCTTTAGAAACTTCCAAGATATCCTTAGTTACATTCTTTAAAGAGTTGTTACTTCCCCCCACATCCTGTTAGCATCTCCTTTTTAGTTTTCATTCTTCTTCAAACATTACTCTATCATTAAGTTGTTCCATAATCTCCCCCTTTTTATATTCCCCCATCTAACTCTAGTACACTTTGATAACTAATATGCTTTCTCTAACCCTTAATTATAAGATCCATAACCAACTATCTATACTGAGTTGCAAGTACGCGTTGGATATCACCTAGTAATCTTTGCAACTCGATTGATCACTTCGCCTTACGAAGAAGTAGTCAACCTGAGTCTTTGTAGTTCTGCCCTTAAAAGTCAACAGGTGCTCCTCATTTTTTGCTGAAAAACGAGTTGGTTACCATTGCATTAAATGCTACAGAAAAGTCTAACAAAGTAGTCTCACTATTAGTCCTATCTTTGTATTTGAAACCCCCATGAGTACACAAATACCCATCTGAGGTCACTCCTATATGGCCATTAAAGTCTCCTCCTATATTGACTTTCTCATTAAGGAGAATATGTTGAATCACCTCATCCAGCTCTTATCAAAATTGTTGCCTAAGTTATTCTTCAAACCCTACTTGGGGTGTATAAGTATACGCCACATTGAAAACAACATCTTGTACCACAATCTTTAAGGACAAAATCTTATTATTAGTCATTTTTACTCCTATAAAATGATGTATGAGTTTCTTGACAACCAAGATACTTAAATCAATCTGTTGTCTCGAACAATCTGAATATTAAAATTTTAACCCATTGATCTCTTTTGCTTTAATCTCCATTCACTTGGTTTCCTGGAGACACTCTATATGAATTTTATATTTATCTAAAATCTTTACTAATTTTAATGACTTCCTTGTAAGAGTCAATATTTTAGGAACCTATCCATAATATGCCAATATCTTTTCTCCTCCTAACTCCAAAACTATAAGACCTCAAATTGTACCCTAGTTGGAATGTTACATGTTCATGAAAGTACATGTAAAATAGGTGTTAAAAGTTATGATATGATTGAGAATTGCATATGACTTGAATTTTGGTTTAATGGATCATACATTTGGACTAGGAAAATTGTCAAGTAGCAAGTCAAGTTGGTACATGAAAATTGGAATGACTAAGCCTATGAGTTAGTGACATTTGACATAGTTGATGCATTGACAGTTGGTAATATTGGTTGAGTGACAAGTGACTTAATTGAATTGTGACATTTGGCAGCCACGCATGAAGACATGTAGATGACTTCATTAAAGGACAAGTAGCACACTTTCATGTGTGACGTGGCCTTTCAAAATGAAGACACCTTGCATCAAAAGGTTTAGGCAAGTGCAGATTCATTCCAACTCATTTTGGTGTTTTTGCTGCCTTCTCTCTATCCTTTGCTTCTAACCACCGAAACCTCTCACTCCCTCTCAACTTCTGAAATTTTGCTTGATTTTGGATCATCTTCACTTGGAATATTTGTAAGTTACTGCATGAAGAAGTAAGTCTTGCTATTTTCTGTGTTATTGTTTTGTTGGTGCTGAAATTTGCACCATGGTCTAGGAGCTGTGTATGGTTGCTTAGAAGACTAGTTGGCTTGTTTCTTTGGAGTTATTATTTGAAGTTACGAAGGTAAGGGAATTCTAAACTTGATAACATGTTGTGTTATGAATTATATGATGTTTGAAATGGATAGAATATGTATTGAATTGATGATGAATTGAGGTCTAGAACATGATAGTTGTTGATAGCTTTTGCTTTTGATTTTTATGCATGAAAGATTATGAATTGTGAGCAGCCTTATGAATGATTTTTGAATTGGTTTGGACATGAATTTGATGAGGTATTGAAGCATGAATAAGATGGAATTGAAATGAAATTGATGGACTTTGGTGAAGGTGTGTCGAATGGAAGTGAAGAAGTCAAGTTTTGGAAACAAATTGGAGGTTGT
>JANZLH020000035.1:6368814-6384907 GCA_026770325.2 Erythroxylum fimbriatum | reverse complement strand
CAAGATCTTCATCGAGAATAGCCGATTCATGGATCCAAACGGCAACGTTCAGTTCAGCCAAAATCCGGCAGAACCAATAAGTTACCCTAAAATGGATTGAAGTCACAGGCACAGCGCACCAAGAGCTGAGGAAAATGATCGCCGATTAAAATGAAATTGAAATCGGATGTTAATAGAGCAAATACTCAAACCAAGCAAACGGATAGAAACACGTTCAAACAGACACAAGGGGTATGAGAAAACGAGAGAGAGAGTACCTTCGGGTCCATGGTAGATTTGTGCAATCAACAAATAGCCTTTGTTTCCTGCTTTTACTTGTGTACCTGTACTATCGTTGAAAGCACAAGGAGGGAGCTGTTTACCTCCTGACCCTTAAAAGCGGTGCTTCGAAATTTCAGAACCCGAAAGTCCAAAACTTGTTTCTTGGGTTTCGACTTTGAAATGAAACAATTTGAACTGGGTTTTCTGTGTTCTGAAAGTGAAGGGCCCGTAGATACACGATAGTTTCTTCAACCAAAAATCAGGTGGGACAAAAACCCAGAAGAAGAAAATGCAAAATTCCAAAGAGCTGGAATGAGGATAAGCATCGTGAATGATAAAAGGGGGCACAACATCCAGTATAAGTTCATTGAAAGTATTTTTCCGATGAGTTATTCTTAATCTTGTAAAGATGCAATAAACGATACGTAGAATTTATCTCAAGTGTTCGGGCTAGAAGCCTAGAAGTCAGAAAATCATTTACGATAGAAACTTAAAACATATCAGTTCAGCTCTTTAAGACGGGAACAGATGAGACACTGTAACCGGATCGGAACATGATGCATTACGAATGCTTTACTTGCTACTGCAATAATTGAAATCGAGATGATGTAGCAGTGGCCACGTGTCCATCTATACTTGGCTAAACTGGGCGTTTGGTTGTGAGTTATGGAGTTTTGACTTCTAGCCTGAATCGGTAAAGAGCTTTTTGTGGACAAACAAAGCCCATCTTTTCCCTTTCTTTCTGTTATTAAGTTGTCGATTTTGTTGTGAAAAGAAAAAGGAAAACATGGAATCACGTCAGAAGCTGAAGCTTCTCGATCAGGCAATCAAGAAAATGTTAGCAGAGAAGGAAAATGATGAAGCTTATAATGCTCTCTTGACCCATGACGAGAACGATCAGCTTCTCCTCTCCAAATTGCTTGCAGAGGTAGTAATTTAGTTCATTCATACTGTTACCTACCTACTCATCTAAATAGCTATCTTATTCAAGAGCTGATCATCTTTTCTTTTCGTTATTTATCTTTTTGGTTTTCTTTAACGGCGATTAATTGATTATGAGTTTCTGACAATCGGAAAGCCAAATGAATCTGAAATATTAGTGTTTGCGCTATGAGATTTCGATGAAATCTACGTTAACACGTGACAAATGTTTTGGATGGAAAGATCTATCAATAAGTGTTAGCGTATGGTAACAGCTTGAGTCGTTAAAAGAAGATGCCAGCTCTGAGAATCCTAAAAAGAAGACGGCGGAGAGTCTCGTCGGCAGCGAGTTGAAGGAAGATGAGAAGGCGGGTCGATTAGATGGTGGAGAGGAGATAGTGAAAGAGCTTAGAAAGTTGAAGAGGCAAAACACGGTAACTCACTGCCTGTTATCGGTAATGATCGTGCTTACAGTTGTTTGGCAAGTTTCAGAGTTGTCACTGATCCTGAAAGTTAAGGATGGATTGAGCCACCCATTTAAATCCTTTGGAAGCTTGCTGAGTGGGTTGGTGAAGAATCCTGTAACCAATATCCAAGAAGCAGAGAAACAGAACTCATCTTCTACCCAACAATCCCCAGAAGCAGCTTATCTTCCTGCTCTCAACATGCCAGAGATCCCGCATGTGGATTTGGGCTTGAATGGCGAAAAGTAAGTCTTACGTCGTATGATATGGGAAAGAGTGGGATGCCTCAAAGAGTCACGATCCAGTGCTTGGGAATAAATGTTCGATGCAACTTTGACTGAAGAAAATAGTAATTTGATCGAAATTCACAGCCTCGACATTTCAGTCGAAGAGTTCGTTTGTTTTCAAAAAAATTATAAAATAATAAAAAGTATTTTTTTTCCTTTTTTTTAACAATATGTTTACTATCAATTTAATATACTTTATTTTAAATAATTTTATTAATAAATATAATTAAAATTAAAATATCTTAAAACATGTAAATTCAAACGTTTTTATTTAATAAGTAAAATATATTTAAAATAAATATTAACAACGTAACACAACACCAATACATTTATTGTCTATAGATCATCTAAAGGATTTGTGATGCTCTTTTAAAGTTGGTAAACATTTATTTACTTTTTTATCATTTAATATTAATAATAATTTAAAAGAATTGTGATTGATATAATATAATTTTATGGCCTATTTTAAAATTCTGTGAATTTTATTTAATTTTAATTATTATCAATAATAAAAAAAACTATTAACATTAATAATCAAATTAAAAAAATTTCGTTAGAAAAATAAAAGCCAAAATTATGATTTGCGGTAAAAGAGAAGTGAAGCCACGCCCCAAAATATCTTAAAATCAAGATTTAGAGTAATGACAAACTTCAATAAATTGTGATGTTCCAAAACCTCCAATATCCAATTCCTTGCGACGGTTGACTCAATCAATCACAACATGGCAGACTCTGAACATTGAAGACAGCAAGTAAGACACAATGGAACATTACGCATAATCAACCAAGGTCCCAATTTTCATTTGGAAATGACTCGAAACTCAACACAAAGAAGCGGACTTCATCTTGGACATTTAGGCCTTGGGTGGCTCATGTTCTCTTCATGCATAATTCAACCGGAATATGTCATTGAAGACATAAAAGCTCCCCTGGGGTGTTGGCATTAAATGAAACATCTGAGACAAGAATATTGTAGTTAGAAAGTAAATCCAAATGCTTTTACACATGGTCCTAGAGTACAGCTGCAAAAATTTAGAAAATTAAACAGAAAGTAGATCTAAGAAAAGTAAAGTACTGTACGTATAACAGGTATTAACAATGTCCTATGAAAGGAAATCGGTTTAAATAAGCATAAAATGTTGTGTGATGAGCATGCTAAACGCTGTGAAGCTTGAAGTCCATATAATGTTTGATTATGTACTCAACTTTCGGTTCACAGGCCAAGAGCATAACTAGACTATGATAGTGTCATTCTGTCTTTCCCTTAAACACTTCTACCCAGACCATTACTCTTATAAATACGCTTTAGAATCATAGAGTCTATCCATCTGAAGGACTTTTCCATTCAGAAGTATAATATCGAATCACTAATCGAAGGTATATCTCAAATGAACATTTAGACTCAGATTCAGAACATCCAGTACGTCTCCCCACACACTCACCAGTCACCACCTAAATTACATGCACAAGGACATATAATTTCGAGAATAAATTGTTCACCATGATTGCAGGAAGTATGTTCATTCTGCAAAGCTACTGAGATGTATCAGAAACTTTAATTTCTGAAGAAAACTTATTAAGACCAAAATGACAATAAAAAAATAAAGGGTATAAACAGAGAAAAAAATCTCATACCAAGTATGTGTTTACAGCATATAGAATAATACCAAGCAAGTAGGTCATGATCTACTAAAGATATATCCATACAACAAATCACAAGGCAATGCTACCAGATCATTCTGTTCAAAGTTGCAAAAGAATTCACATTGTAACTAATCAAACAATAGTCTCGAATAAAATATTTCAGCACCAAAACCATACAGTGATCAACCAGAACCACCAACTACGTATAAAACATATCAAAGAACAACTCATGTTAAGACCTTTACAGTAAGTTGAAAAGCTGGGATCACAAAGACAAGAACCTGAGATCTAGACGGTGCATATAACAAAATTACAAAGGACCAAAAAGAAGCCAAATACAAAAGACAGTCTCAGATCAAATCCAATAGCGGAACAAATTAAATCCCTCAAATCCCTAATACCTAATCACAGTTGGCTAAAGCTCCCAATTTTATCAACAAAAAAGAAAAGAAAAGAAAAGGAAACGTGTATCGAAATAAAAGATCGATTTAAGATCAACACGAAACCCTAAAACCCCAAATTAAAAGAAACAACAATCACGGATCAAAAAATATTAAAAAAGTGGCATGCCTGGCTAAATCTGAGGGTGTGCTGTTCGCCGACAAGTTGGAGGTTACCGGAGACGAAAACAAGCATGCCGCCGGCGGGGCCAGAGGGCTGACAGTCGACGGTGGTGATACTGTGCTGGCACTGTTGAAAAGGAAGGCTGGTGAGCTTAGCGACGATGTTTTGAGCGCCCTGAACCTTTTGGCCCTCGAAGGTAAGCATGGAACCCTCTTGGTATAGGTTGGCTAACCCGGCGCGGTTGGCATCGAAAGTAGAGTAGTAGTGCTCTACAAAGGCCTTGGCTACTGCGTCTGGATCCATTATAAGAACAAGAAGAGTGAGTCCTTGAGGTTTTTGGTTTGTTTCACTTTCACAGCTTATAATCTACGCCACGCCACCAACCAACCAACTCGCCAAGCAGCTCTTAATATGATTGTTTTGGAACTTAAAAAAAAAGAGACTACCACAGTTTTTTGGGTTAATTTCATAAAAATCGTCGACAGCAGGGTTCGAACCTGCGCGGGCGAAGCCCAACAGATTTCAAGTCTGTCTCCTTAACCACTCGGACATATCGACTTTTTACACAAGCAATTACTTAATTTTTCAAAACAAATTGATAATAGCATCTGTTGAATTAATCTTAATTTTTTAAGAAAAAACTGATGATAGCATCTGATGAATTAATAACACGATTTGACGTGATGGAATTATGTTGTTTATAGTCTAGAATTAGAACTAGTAAAGAGGGACGATTGGCAGCATAAAGTGTTTTACGTTATTCCTGGGATCAAGCTGCCAGAATAACACTGATGCAAAAAATGAAATTACTCGGAAGCATTATATAATGTCCCCGATAGACCAAAACTGAGAAGAATGGAATAAGAGCTACACAAACTTTTATTCATAGTATTTAATTTACACAACTGTCCGTCTCTGCCGCCATACCCCTTTCAGTGAATCTATCTATCTATATATCTATGTCTATGGTACAAACAATAATCCTCAGAAAAAAGTTCTTTCTGAAACTCTTATCAATTTATTACTGCATGGAATCAACGGAGCTTCTACAGACAGCATGCTTAAACTAGATGGACTCTCTGCATCCACCTGCAAGTGGCAATTGAATTTGGATGATGTCCTACTCTATGAACTTTGCCTCTACACATGGATCTTACAAAACCAACCCAGTGATATTGTTTGGAATTGGGACTGAGATCCAACTTTACAATGATAAAATGGACCCTAAAACAATCAAACCAAAACTCAGGCCCCACTAATCAATTACGGCTTCTTCTATATACACTCTCCCCCATAAAACAATCAGCTTCCTGTTGGATGACAAGCACATCAAAACGTTAGCTTCCTGAGTGCTGGATAATCATAAGCATAAGAAATGCAAAAAACTTGGAACATGTTAAGGCTACTGATGCCATAATCGATGTAACAATGTGATACTCACACTCATGGTAAATGTTCCAACTCATTCACGCACTCCAAGTTGCACTGGAGAACCAAGGGCCGGTGCTTGCTTATCTTCAATACGCCATCTATTAAAACTGTCTACAAATTGGTATTCGAAGCTGAGTCAAGAATACGTGAAACTTCTCGATAGAGTTGTTCAGGTTCAAATGGTTTTGAAACATATCCATCCATGTCACATTTTTGGCAGTTCTCATGTGTGGCCTGAATCACATCCGCAGTCATAGCCAGAATCGGAACATGCCAATTTGAAACATTACTATAGGATTCAATCGACACATTTGCATTTTGAGTAAGGCTATTTACTTTCCACTCTTCCTCCCTAATTTTCCTTGTAGCTTCAAATCTGAAAAGAGGCAGTAAAAGAAGCCCAAGAAGCTGGGTCAGATAAATGGAAGGCTAAGATTGATACACTGACAAACTTTAAAGAAAGCAGACAAGCAAAGATTTACGATCAAGGCTCACAGGGAACCATTTTGTAAAAGATGAATTGTAACATACCCATCCATCTCAGGCATTTGGATATCCATGAAGCACGCATCAAACTGATGGGGTGGCTTAAGCAGTTGTATAGCTTTTTCCCCACTCTCAGCGCATACCACTTCAGCTCCATACTTTTTCAAAGCACCAGCAGCAACTTTCAAGTTCACATTGTTGTCATCTACAACAAGAATTTTTCTTCCGCGAAGAAGGTTGCACAGAGACAAACCCGGCAGCTCCCCATTGCGGGAATTCTTCTTGTTCCTGATACCCATTGCTCGCTGTAAAGATGCAGCCAGCATACTTGCCCTCAAAGGCTTCTTAAGAATACTTGGAGTATAAACACCAGATGTTGTTGGTTCATCCGGAGAACTTGTAGAATTAGCTAGAAGGAAGAGTTTAGGAACACTTTTTATTTTCTTCAAATTATCAACAAAAGTGGAAGAGCAATTTAAATCCCTATCCCAAACTTCATGTTCTACAAGGATCAAGTCAAAAACTTTATTTCCACTTGTTACAGTGGCTAAACATTGATTCAGGTCACAAGCCACTTCAACGTTAATCCCAAGCCGTTGGATATGATACCTTGAAACCTTGGACCTGACAGGTCTTGGATCCACAATTAACGCAGTCCTTCCCTGGAATTCTGAAGAAATGCTACTAGATTGGTTATTCAATTTTTGACTTCTGCACTCATTTGAACTGGAGCTGCCATTGGTAAAGACAGCAGTAAATGTAAACGTTGATCCAATCTTTGGGGTACTTACAAACCCAATTTCTCCATTCATAAGGCCAACCAGATACTTGCTTATGCTTAAACCAATACCAGTGCCCCCTATTCGGGATAGATAAGGACCAACTTGCATAAAAGGAGTAAAAACACGAGATTGGGCTTCTAAAGGAATCCCAACTCCTGTATCCTCCACTGAAACGATTAGATTGATGAATTCAGAGGTTGACAAGAGAGTATTACTTGATCCCTCTTTACTGAAAGTTCTAAATCCTTCCCAACTTTGTCGTCTATCTACAACCGGCAAACCACTCAAGGTGTTCCAAGGGGAAGGTTCTATCCACTCAATGACCTCTTCGACAAGATGGACAGTGACAAAGATGTGTCCTTTTTCTGTGAACTGTCAAAAAGACCAAGAAGGAAAAAGAAGCACATTTCTTATTGGCGAAGAAGTGCATACAACTTTAATTAAAAAAGAAAATAGCAAGCATGTTAGATTTGGTACAAATTAGTTACTGTCCAGTACTCTTCACACTATACACCAATAAGGTGAAGATAACGACTAGATAATTTTCGCACTTTTTCATATAAAAAAATTTAAAAGTCACGATAAAAAGTAAAAATCATCTGGCATATAGCAAGTAGGTAATGGTGCTAATTCGTACATAATTAAGCAGCCAATCTGGACAGTACTACCAAAAGCAAAAGCTTCACAAAATGCACAGTACACTGTATGACAATATCAAATCTTGTTCTTGTCAAGTAGAAGTTTAATTTCTTTTTAAGAGGGATCATATTTCCTCTTACATTGGTGCAACATGGAGAGAATTTTTTTGCAGTTGTGAGTGATTCCAAATGTTGCTCGTCAACTTTCAAATATAAGTTAGTAATATCCAAAGACTGCTGTAAATAGCTCATCAGAGACTTACTTTAATGGAATTACTCATGAGATTGGTGATGATTTGTCGAAATCTCCCTTGATCACCAATTAGCATTTCCGGAACCTTATCAGAGATGTATACTGCCAACTGCACTTCCCAACAAGTTGATCATACAAATGCAAGAATAGAGTTATGAAACAATCAAATATAAGCACCACATCCCAAAGAGTAGTTTGCTAAAACAAGGGCAAAGAAGGAATAATAGTTAAGTTCGCTGTACCTCAAGTCCTTTTTCCGGAGACTTGTCAGAAAAGAGTGACAAGACTTCATCCAAAATTGCCCGCAGATCAAACAACACAGGTTCAAGTTCTAGCTTGCCAGATTCGATTTTTGCCTGATCCAAAACCTCATTTATAATTGAAACAAGAGCTTTTCCACTAGCTTGGGCAATTTTAACATACTCCTGTTGTGTTCCATCTAGATCTGTATCCATAAGAAAATGTAGCATCCCTGAAATTGAACATAGTCACATCATGATTGAGCAAATTTGACATTGTCAATAGGTGAAGCAATAGCTACAACTTCAACATACTAAGTACATCTTCAAAACTTACCAAGAACGCCATTCATTGGAGTTCTGATCTCATGGGAAACCGTAGCAAGAAACTGCAATAAGGACAATTTCTTTAGACTGCATGTCATAATTAAAAGCCTAAAGAAGTTTTATGCAAGAAAAGATATAAAATACCTGTGATTTTGCAACATCAGCTGCTTCAGCTTGTTTTTTGAGCTCCATCATCTCACAATAGTCATCTTCAACTTTGGCAATTCGATTCATAGTTGCATAGAATATATGACCCACAAGCAATGCAATGACAAGAATGCCAATTGCAGTTGTTATTGCCAACCATGGTAATGGATGTTTTTGCTTAAATCTACAATCCAAAAATTAAGGACCGCATTAATTTATACATTTATACTAAATTTCATTTAGAGCATTGAAATGCTTTAGTTATTCTCTCATAAGAAAAATTCTTATCATGGAAACAGCAAACAACTACAGTTACCATGTTTGGTTTAGTCGGTATGGTGAATAGTAATATTAAAGACAAATTAGTTCAAAATATTAATTACCTGCATCGCATCTCATGCTTCCTAAATGGGTCTCCAAAGTTAAGTGTGCTGACATGTTCCAACCCATCATTCGAGACATTTGAACCATACATGCTAATTGGTTGAGACTGATTGGTGGTGTCGTATACATTGACCAAAATCGTTTGTTTACTTGCAAGCTGATGAAGTAACTTTTCAACAAGAGACTCAATATCAAAGACTCCTCCAAGGTACCTACATGATGCGAAAGAGCTTAAAGTATGAAGAAGAAATAAAAGAGGAAAAATTATTCAACCACAAACCTTAATTTGGTGGAATGAGGATTGATAATTAAGTTGAATCAAAGATAAGGGCTGAAATTTAGATTATATCAGAAATCCTTATTAAATAGAAAGTAGTAGTAAGTTAAATATATTATTATATTTCAGATACGTTATCCTAATTATTTATGACATATAAAATATTTTTTAGAACAGAATTAAAATTGGTTAGGAACCCTTTTCCTACTAAAATAAGGGTTATAAAAAATTATTTATATGTGTTTATTTAGCCCTTCCAAAAAAAACCATATCAAAATTTTCTACAAAATTGAGTTTTCAACCAGAAAGCATGATGCTTTCTTCTAGGAGTGATTCCTAGTTTCTTACTCTCCATTGTTTGTGTTCACTAAATTTCAGCAAACTTAACCTAAATTCTAGTCATCTTAAACTTAAATTCCAACCATATTAAATCCTTAGATTCTAAGCCTAAATTTCCAGTAATCAAACCCTAAAACACTTAACTACACCAAACTAAAATTTCAGCATTCTTAACTGAAATCCAGTCCTAAAATTTGATATTCTAGCAGCCTAATATCAGTCATATGTCCTAATTTTGTAATTATTAGCTGCTAGTTAATATTTCTTCTATTTGTTCTACATCAATTTGGTATCAGAACTTTGGTTCATAACGACAACACGTAAAGGAAGGGTGTATAGAAGAATATTTAGCGACCTAGAGCAAGATGAAATACTTTTGAATAATGCAAAGAAATTGGGCATTAATGATCCTCGTTCACAAAGTTTTCCAAAAACCAACTTATATGTAACAACTCCTATAAGGAAACATGTTCGACCAATTTTAGAGAGGCTAGACAATCTTCACAATCAATCCCTGAAAGTCAAAACTCCCACAAGAAAAGTTATACCAACAACCTATACTTGATGTAGAACATGGAAACGTGGTAATACGCAATCTCCTACTGCAATTGTGGGAATTCCAACCATTCCCCATATTAAAGAGGATATAGACGATGTTTTTGATGAACAAATTGTAGCCAAAAGTGATGGAAAATATCGACAATTTCTTGTCAAATGAAAAGGAAGACTAATTTCTAATAGTAATTGGATTTTAGAATCTAAATTTCAAAAATTAAATCCAAATTAATATAATCAATAGTTATCAGATTCTACGTCGAGAAAGATTTCGAACAAGGGAGGAAAAATTGATGCAAAAGTGCTTAAAGTATATAGAAAAAATAGAGAAAAAATTAGTCAACCACAAGCCTTAATTTGGTGTAATGAGGATTGAAAATTAAGTTGACATCAAAGATACGAGCTGAAATTTAAATTATGTTAGGAATCCTTATTAAATAAAAAGTAATATAAGTTAAACATATTATTCTATTTTATATATGTTATCCTAGTTGTTTAGGATGTAAAGAATTTTTAGTATAATAAGATTTAAATTTATTAAGAACCCTTTTCTACTAGAATAGGAGTTTTAAAAACTTCTTTATAAATATGTGTATATTCAGCCCTTCAATGAAAAAGGCAATCTAAAATTTTTCTACAAACTTGAGTTTTCAATTAGAAGTTGTGATTCTTTCTTCTAAGAGTGATTCTTAGACCCTAGAAGTGATTACTGGTTTCTTAATCTCCATTGTTTGTGTTCTCACTAAATTCCAACAAACCTAACCTAAATTTCAGCCATCCAACCATACTAAACTCTGAAATTCTACGCGTAAATTTCCAGTAATCAAAACCTAAAAACCCAACTATACCAAACGGGAATTTCAGCATTCCTAGCCAAAACCCAGCCCTAAAATTTGATATTCTGACAGTCTAATATCAGCCATATGTCCTAATTTTATGATTATTAGCTACTAGTTAATATTTCTTCTATCTGTCCTACATCACTGCCGCAACAATTCACCTTAAGAGCCCATCATAATTATTACAATTCTTGAGATAAAAATGAACTAAAAGTTCCAGCCAATCAATTAGAACACTATTCTTCTGACATTTTACCAATTCAGCGTATGCACATTTACTGTTGTTGCAAACATCATTTTCAAATAAAAGGGGTGTCTAAAATAAACATTCAGTCTCTTTTCTCGATTAGTGCATGTGCACTGAGACGTTAATGATTTCCACACCCATTTGATAACTATGTCATGATCATGTAGGTAATTACATTAGTTTCCTCTTGATTCTTAAACCAGAGGCAGAATCATACCCATCAGTAGCTTGAATTCTCTCATTTGGTGTTGCATTTGAGGGTAGATCTTCCTTGTAGACAGCAAAGGTCAGTATAACTCCAAGGCGGTTACTTTTGATTAACCTAAATGGAGCAGTCAAAACACCCTTTCCTGAAGCTCTAGCACGCAATACATTTTCCCGATCTTCCTGTATTTACATAATGAAGAGAAACTTCACCAATTAATACCAAAAGTGCAAAGATTTAATATAAATTATAAGAGATGCTATTGACAGTTGAACCTGCACGATAAAGCCAGTAGGATTAGCACTACAGGGAATTTCAAATCTCAACTAAACTACTTTCAGCAGTATCTACAGAAAAATTTTACAACCTTTATAAATAGAAATGGAATCATATAATGTCATATCAAGAAAAAACAAAAGAACTTACTTTTCCAGACATCATATCAAGGGAGACCACATGTGAAATGGTATCCTGCGCGAAGATGACAGGAGCATATTCTTCTTGAATAGGGGAAGCCTCAAGCAATTCGGGGTTGTACTCATCCTTATGCACAGGGTTTTGTTCAAGGATGTCCATCCTCCTAATGGTCCAGCCCTGTTGTTTCTCAAATTGCTCCCTTTCTGAGTGTAGCACCCTTACAGCATATGCCACACCACTTGTAAGGGGCCTCTCAAAAGCAGTTCGCTCAGTGTATTTTGCAAACGTCCTCTATATAAAGTCGAAGAGTTAGTATCCTTATGGTTGTTGATCATAGACAAAATAGTTTCAATGTTACATGGCTTGAATAGCGGATCATCACCAAATTCAAAATCATGAACCACGCCACCCGGTAAGAAAAATTCAACACACTCAGAGACTGATATCAGAAATGTGCAACACATTTATGACCTCATCAATCACAATGTAAAAGCTAAACGATAGTTAATAATTAACCAATCCTGATGAAACATTGGGAACAGGGAACTGTGAATCTATGTGTTATAACATTCGGAGTTGTTATGAAAATTCGTAAGCGTCTAGTTTCAGGAACGTAAGAAGAAAGAAGGAAGGCTTCACTACCTGATCAATTGCGGATGGGTTCTTTCCATGGTGAAAGGTTGAGATCAAAATGGACATAGCCTGCACGTGATTCATGCTCACATTAAACTGATCTTGTAACATCCTAGCCCTCTCATCACACATGCTTGTAAGGGTTTCCTTCCTTTTCTCAGTAGCCTGTGAGCTCATGTACCAAAAGATCCATAAACAGACCAAGACCCAGAAAATTACCCATGCAACTAAGAGCTTTCTCCACCAAGTCTTTCTAACCTTCTTGGACCCATCATACCGGTAATATTGATGCTGACTCTGGCCACTACTTCCAGTGATCTTCTCCCAGCATTTGAGCCACATCTTGCCACCATTACCAAACAGAAAAGTCTTGCCGTCAACAATTCCAACATTAATGAACCAGTTCATGGAGATTACAGACGCAATCCAGCAACATCGAATCCAAAGAAAAGCCCCCACCTTTAAATTAAATCCGAGTACATGGAAGAAATTCATCTAATACAGTAGCCAAAACAAGGCAGCTAGAAAGTAGAAACTGCACCAAGCTGAACTCGATCCGATAATTCAAGAGTGGCAGAGTAAGTCTAGAGAAAGTGCATATGAGGAACCATATTGGGTCGGACAAAAAGAGCTAACAACAATGAATAAGAGCAAAGCCCACCAACTCCAAATTCACCAAAAACAAGTTGAATCAGAAAGTAGATATAGGGAGTTACAAGAGATGCTATCTTATCCACCAATACAGCAACAACACAGAGATAGCATGAAAGATAGAGGACCCAAGATTGAACAAGATAAGAAATTCACACACCCACAAGCAAGAATCAAAGAATCCTCGAGATTCCCAGTTTCTAATTCTTAATCAGTAACTCCGTTTTTAACCCTTTATAGCTTGGCACCACCAAAAACACAGAACCAGAAAATGGGCCTAAACGACCAACAAAGATTCCAACTTGAGTAGCTAAACTTATAAATCCAAACGCTCAAAAGAAGAACCTGACAGGAAATTTAGTTAACAAGGTTCCCTAAGTTCCTCAAATCAAGCAACAACATCAGTGACCGTGCAAGTACTAAGCTTTGACTCCCAAGTTTATCCCCAGCTTCCAAATCTAGCTTATGCACACAACAAACAGGCTAAAGATTAGTGGAATGAGCTGAAGTAGTAGCAGTAGTAATAACAGTAGCAGTAGAAGCAATAATAGCAGGTGAAAAGCAAGAAGAAAAAGAAACCAACAAGAGTGGATTCATGGACACACTAAGCAACGAAGAATCTGTGAAAGAAAATGGTCATAGAAATGTTTTGTAGCTTTAGGCCATTATCTATATCCATAGTATAGTTCCATACCACCCAACCCTGAGAAAAATAATTGCTAATGACTTGTTTTCCGTAAGAAAATCATTTTATAATAAAAACAATATTTGAGGGGCAAAAGGGTATTTTGGCCACACTGCTTTTTCACTAACTTTGCTTTCCTTTCCTTTCCCTGGATTGGAGTGGCCAATTCCTACACGCTATCTGATTAAAAGTTAAAACTCAAGACCCTCTCTTTTTCTCTCTATATATTATATAATGTACATTTATGTTGACAAAAGTGCCCTTACACGAAAGCGAAATTTCACAAGAGGGACGCATCAATCTTTTCTTACATGTTCGG
The DNA here is from genome assembly GCA_026770325.2 of Erythroxylum fimbriatum. Lineage (NCBI taxonomy): Eukaryota > Viridiplantae > Streptophyta > Magnoliopsida > Malpighiales > Erythroxylaceae > Erythroxylum > Erythroxylum fimbriatum. The sequence goes on along the minus strand of JANZLH020000035.1, from coordinate 6,370,912 downwards.
GGATTAGATGCCCCGTACTTTTCCGAATTTACCATGGAAGGACCTGGGTGGGGGTCAAAAGCAGTAGGTAATCAAAGTGAATGGGTCCCATACCTTCCCAATGATATCAACATCTCAAGGTGTTATTATGTCTAATCTAATTCTTTGTCCTGGATTCTAGTTAATTTATACAGGAGCTAGCTACTTCCTTTCCTGTTTTCTTTTTACTTTTTACTTACCTCAATCTGCATTGCCTGTGCCTGATTCTCTTCATCTGCTCCTATAAATTCTAGTTAATTTATAGAAACACTTATGAAGTTGTTTCTGTTCTAATTTGCTTACCTAATGGGAAGCAGCAAGTAACTCTATTTTTGGGTGCATGGTTAAAGAAGGTTAGGAATCGGGGTTAGTTTTGGAAACTGAACAAGGTGAAGGGCCTAGGACAAAGCGGCTAAAGGACAGCAGTGGCAAACTGGTAAATAGAGGAGTAAAGCGGTGGCAAACCAATAAAAGGGCCGCTTTAATCAAGGCTTGTCACCAAGTGATTAGGCCATCACTACCCACTTCTTTTTGGTGCCCTCTGGGAGCTCTTTCTGACAACGACGTCCAACGTCAGCTCCACTGGTTCTCTGGCAACAGCCAATCAGCTTATGCTACGTGTAACTCCATTATGGCTTTGCTCTGCTACGTGGTACCTATGAGTAGGTGGATAATACCGGAGCTTTCTTCTGCCACGTGTACTCATGGGTCCCCTCCCCCCTCCCCAGGTTTGTCTGCTTGTGAAGGGCCGTATACTGGAGTTGAACTAAACGCCAGCGTTTTGTCATCCATAAATTCATAATAGAAAGTCGCCAAAAAAAACAAAAAAAAATGCAAAGGGAAGGGAAGGGAAGAGGGCACGGGATCCTCTGTCCATTTTAACTTGTCCCTATTTTATCTCATAAATCTCAGTCATTTATTTATACGGGATTTACACGGAATCTACATAAATAAATTGTTGAGATTTATAGGATAAGATAAGGACAAGATAAAATGGACAGAGAATCTTGAGTTGAAAAAAGAGGTCTTATTTTCTTTTAACGTATTTCCTGATTTGAAGTTTAAACAATTTCTATCAAAATCTAAATTTGTAAAATACAAAAATCCTATTGGATGAATTCTACACATTCAAGTGTCATACCATCCCAATCAAAGAAAACGAGACCTAAGACGTGTATGCTCGTTATAAACATTGGTTTCATAAAATCCTAAATAATTAAGAAAACCCTTTTCAGATTATTTATCAAAATAAAAAAAAATTGAAGCTTTCGATGTCCACGGTCGGCAAGAGGTAGGAATTAGGTGGAAAAGTTATGATGTTCAATTATACCCACCAAGTTAGAAATAGAATAGGATGCAACCATCATGTGCAACGCAACCGCTGGCTTTTGTTTTCCATGCCTTACCATATTTTACAACCAAAGTTGACTAACCCACATAGAGTTCCATTGAAATAGACCTTCATCTAGACTGGCCTATGCGAATGAATATACATAACTAATACACTCTTCTTTTTGTATTGATAATAAGCAGAAACCGTGGACACCGCCTAACATAGTCTAACTTTTGATTACAGCCTCACAAATATAAAATATAGCATTTTGACATTGGTTGTCTGGCTTTTTAAGACCCTGCACATTAAATCATTAATATTATCATACCTCATACGTGGGGAAAAAAAAAACCAGACAGGTTACTTTAGCCTTGCACATTCATTGGATGCTGTCTAACTATGATACAAAATGAAATGAACCATGCAGGACAAAATAAAATAGCATTAAAATTATCAGAACACAACAAATCAGACCCATCTATCTAACACAAGGAATTTTAATTGCCCACGACAAGTTATACTCTTACTTCCGAAAAGTATGGTGGCTGTCTAACTCTCTCCCTTTTTTTTTACATATATCTTCATTTATATATTAATAAATACTCCCTTTAATTCATAATAAGTGTCGTTTTGGATACATTTTAATTATTTAAAATAAGTATCATTCTTGACTTTGTATGCATGTTTATAATTTTACTTCAAAATTAACCTTTAATTTCTCTATCATCTTAATTACACAGATCACAA
>JANZLH020000035.1:6337256-6356633 GCA_026770325.2 Erythroxylum fimbriatum | reverse complement strand
AGTCTTTTTGTTAACTTTGCTAATGTGACTTGTCACGTGTCGAGAGATCCTAACTATTAATGCATGTCATCCTAAATTAAGAGAATCAATGTAAATTAAGGAAACAACGTCGTTTTATGAAAATAATAAAATGATGTTGTTTGAAGAAAATGAAGCCCTAATTGAATTGTTATTTATTGGGTACTTCCAATTGCAGCTTTTGGATCTTGTGATGGATGAGGTAGTTGCAGGGAGTTTGATGAAGATTTGATTTTATATCAACTAGATAAAGGCCATTTTGCATAACAATTACTTTCTCATATTTTTCCTGTTTATGTCAATGAAAATCACATGCAAATTGAACAAAAATAGTTAGTTTCTTTGGAATCCAACGTTAACTTGTTTAAGGTTAAAATATTCTCAATCTCTTTTCATAAGGATCATTCATGCTTGTTTCTTTAAATACTGTACACTGTGGAGTGGCATGAAAGAATTATATGATACTCTATTTTGACTCAAATTCCTTGAGATCGACATTGTCGCATATATGAAGATGACACATATTAGCATACTGCAAGGTAAAAAGTGCCATTAATAGGACATTTTTGAATATATGTTTTGGTTCTCCATTTCTCAAAATAGAGAGATTGAAAACGAAGGGGTGATTATTGAACGAGAGTAGCTTGGAGCGTATGGAGGCTGAGGGCGCTGCCAAAACAAACAGATACTGAAAACGAAGGGGATGAATACTGAACGAAGATGGTGAGATCTTTGAATTAGGGATTTCATTTTCTTCAAACGATGTCATTTTACTGTTGTGATAAAACGACATCGTTTTCTTAATATGCATTTCTTCTTTTAATTTAGGTTACGGTGTATTAATAGTTAGTGTTTTTGGACACGTGCAAAGCCGCATCAGTGAATTTAACGGAAAGACTAACATCAAGTTAGAATTGAAAAAAATTGAAAGTTTGAACATTTTATTACTACATTTTAAAGTTCAGGTTGTTGTTTTAATATATGAATTTCTATTTTGCATAAAATGTAATTCGACATTAGCTTGCGTTTGTGATACTGTAAATTTAAATGATATAATTTGATTTGTAAATTAAATTAATTTTTGAATCATATGCTTTCACCCAAAATAAATCTTTCTCTTCTAAGTGTTTACGCCCTCTTCTTTTCTTGAGAATAGTGTTTGCAATAGGTTGGGATGAGTTCAGGTCGAAGTCGATTTAGTTTGACTCATATCACTTGAATTCAAGCCTGATTAGACTTTAAGTGGGCTTTACTTGAGCCATATAACCGTAACTGAATCTAATTTGACTCTAATCTTTGACACTTATCATCATCCTCTTTAGTAATCCGTTACTAGAGTGAGAATCACTATTATTGTACCAATTTCTATCTAACATCGATGAACTAACATGGCAAAAAGCAAACAAGAACCAAGTTTACCAAATAACATAAACGAAAGATCAACTTTTGCATAAAAATGAGGGCAGAAGATGCTAAGAGGAATAGATGAGAGTACGGTTGAAGATTTCTATAATGATGTTAAAGTTAAGAATAATGTTTTTAAGGTTTGGATACATAATAATAATAAGCATAAGAGAAAAAAAATCATATCTTTGATTCCAACAACAAGTTTGATATTAATAAAGGAGATAAAATTTTAAAAAATGTGGGTGATAAAAAGAAAAGAAAAAACGATTCAAGTAAAACATCTAACTTCAATATATAAGTTGAGCTTCAGATTAGACTAATATGTGAATTCCAAGCTCGATCTAAATTCCAATCAATTTATAATAAATTCGTTCAAGTCATACTTAAGTCATTTTGCCTTCAATACTTGAGAAAATTGAAGCTTAAGTAAGTCATTTTACCTATTTCTTCACCATTCTCTTACCTCCTCCTTCATGTTTGGATGCTTAAACTTTCTCAATCAACCTCTTCTTTTCATTCTCTTATACTTATCATAAATAAGATATACATGATAACTAAATTTGGCATCCCTCAAAAGTTTTATACTGACAGGGTTATTTTGATATTGACATACAATTGCTATTGAAGTTCCATTAATTTGATGAACTACTAATGAAAATTTTGTTAGAAAATATTAACAAATTTGCTATAAAACTCGTAATTAAAAATCATTTGTAGTGGAATTGAGATAAAGGTTTGAAGTAGAGAGGAACAAAGAAGGGTCAACAAAAGATGAATTTTTTTAATTAAAATCATGTGCATATAAAAAATCAATTATGTCATCTAAATTAACAATAAGACTAATATCGAATTATATTTGATATAATTTATATATTAAATATTTAAAATTGAAGTTAAAACTAAATTTCAAAATAATGACTAAAATTATAACTAAAATATTAAAATTTTGTAATGAAATAATATTGTTATTTAATTTATAGGGTATGATTTTGTTTATGAAATGTCTATAATTATTAGAGGCTCTAGGTATTTTGCAATAAATTTAATATATTATCATATATCATATTTATTTTAATACAAGACATGTTAGTTTAATAATATTAGGTAAAAGGTAGTTAAAAATGTATATTTAGTTTAATGGTGTAGGTAAAAGGTAGTTTAAAATGTAGCAATAATGATATTTAATATTTAAAATATTAAATTCATCACAATATTTATTTTCAATAGTCCCAACCCATTACTAGAGCTAAAAAGTAACCATAGTTAGGAATTCTCAATAAATAAAGAAAGTGAGGTTGGGTTAAAATGTTTTCAAGACAATAAAATGCCCATGCCCAAGGCCTATCAGGGTTATTGAGAGTTTTTAACAAAGGTCCTGAAATTTGGGTTTTTTTCGGATTTGCGGAAGAAAGCAGGGGCATAAAAAGAAAAAACCCGGTGATGGAGGTTTGTCCATGGTGTCTCTCCGATTCAATGCTCCAATAAGCTTCCACATACCATATATTTAGGTATTTATACTCTCCCCCGACTCTGGGTTATATTTTATTTGATTCATTTTCGCACTCCGCTCGACGGTTTTTGGACTTGATTCCAATTCCCTTGTCTTAAAAATTTATGGGTCTTCGATCGGTCAATTTCAGGTGTTTCTGTCCCTTTCTTGACGTAAGTCAAACCGGATTTAGTACTGAATTTCGGTTTTTAGTTGACTGTCGGGTGTGTACTTGTGTTTTGTTGGAGGAGTCAGTGCTCAAGATTTCGTCCAATGGTTGCCTTATAGTAATGTAGGAGGTTCACTGAAACGACAGTAGAGATGTGCTTTTATGTCTGGTTTCTTTTTCAAATATTTTTGTTACAGATTTGATATTGGTTCGGTCTTAAATAGAGGACTTGAAAAGCCTTTCCGAGTGGGAGTGAAAAACATGATGGGTTTCACACACTTGAAGGCTTGTTTCTGGCACTTCTGTTTACTTTTATATATCCATATTCTCTATTATGGAGTTTTTATTTGTGTTTGCACGTTTCTTTGGTTTGGTCATTTTATACTTCTGCCATTGTCAGTGTTGGGTTGATTCTCTAACCTTTTTTTTTGGTGTAGATAATGTATGACCTTTGATGATAGCTCATGTTCTGAAGCATGAGAAGACGTTGAGGTGCAGTATTGAATAGCCTGTTTAAACTGCCGTCCTGGCATAAAGATCCTGGACAATTAAGAAGAAGGAACTATAAAAAGAGGAGAATAATTTAGTAGAGGGAAATGGAATGTAATAAAGATGAGGCCTTCAGGGCAAAAGAGATTGCTGAGAAGAAGTTCACTGCCAAGGACTTAGCAGGGGCTAAGAAATTTGCTTTGAAGGCCCAGAATTTGTTTCCTGGGCTTGAAGGAATTACTCAAATGATAGCGACCTTTGATGTGTATCTGTCTGCTGAAAACAAGGTAAATGGAGAAGCTGATTGGTACGGGATACTAGGTGTAAGTCCACGGGCTGATGATGAGACCGTGCGGAGACAGTATAGGAAGTTAGTTTTGATGCTTCACCCCGATAAAAACAAGTCTGTAGGAGCTGATGGTGTGTTTAAGCTTATCTCAGAGGCATGGAGCTTATTGTCTGATAAGACGAAGAGATTAGCCTATGATCAAAAGAGGAACACTAAAATGTTTCAGAAGACTACAGATGCTAAAATGTTTCAGAAGGCTTCAACTCCAGCCGGAGGTCCATCGGCAGCACCTGGGTCCAATGTTTTCTACAATGTCCCTAAACAAAATGTGAAGACACATAAGAGTACTCCTCGCAGTACTCATTCTACTACTCCAGTTTCATCTCACAAGTCAAAGCCAAGTACATTTTGGACTGTTTGCCATAGATGCAAGATGCAATATGAATACCTAAGGGTATATCTTAATCATAATCTCCTCTGTCCCAATTGTCATGAACCTTTTTTAGCTGTTGAAACAACCCCACCATATTCAAGTAATGCAAAACCATCACCTTGGAGTTTCTCATGTCAGCAGCAGAATAGGGGTCATCAAACTTCTAGTGAAAACTCATTGAATTCAGGAAGAAATGGTTCAGCCTCCTCAACGTTGGGTGTGGGGGGTTTCAATGGTCAAGATTCACTTAATCAGTCCAATTTCCAATGGGGTCTGTTCTCTGGAACAGGCAATGCGACAACTGCTACTCATACTGCAACAACAAGAGAGGAGGTTCTCAACTGGAAGAATCAATCCTCCAAAAGAGATGGTGGTGTATCTTCTAGTGGGCAGTCTAATTCCGCAAAGAGACGAAGAGGCATGGAAGACATTGATGTGAGGAGCTACAGGAGTGATGTTGCATATCAAATGAGTACGGGATCTGGAGGGGTTGGCACATCTAGTGGACCTGGAATTAAACTGGATAATTTTGGTTCAGTTAGGGTGAATGGAATCACCAGGCCATATGGCTCAAGGGATTTGTCACAATTTGGAATTCAAACAGTGCTGGTGGAGAAGGCTAAGAAAGGAATCCGTGAGAAACTAAAGGAGTGGGACTTGGCTAGTGCAATTACCTCAACAACCAAAGAGTATATGGTGAAAAAGAAAACGAATGATGGAGTGCAAAAATCGTCGACAAACTCTCTTCTGCCTAATCAAAGTGATTTTGATCAGCCAATGAAGACAGGCAATGGATTTGATGGCAACAAGTCTTCTTCTGGCACTTCTGATACTAAAGTAGATGCAGAACCACGGGAATCAATGATTATAAATGTTCCAGATCCGGATTTTCATGATTTTGATAAGGACCGAACAGAGACTTGTTTCGACGGAAACCAGATATGGGCTGCATACGATGATAATGATGGGATGCCCCGGTATTATGGCATGATTCATAGTATAATTTCTTTGAATCCATTCAAGATGAAGATTAGTTGGCTTACTTCAAAAGGAAACAATGAGCTGGGCCCACTAAACTGGGTCGGTTCTGGCTTCCCCAAAAGTTGTGGTGACTTCAGAGTAGGCAGATATGAGATTTATAGCTTATTTAATTCTTTTTCGCACAAGATTAGATGGACAAAAGGCACACGGGGTGTAATTCGCATATACCCCAGGAAGGGGGATGTTTGGGCTCTCTATCGAAACTGGTCTCCTGATTGGAATGAGCTGACAACTAATGAGGTGATACACAAGTATGACATGGTGGAAGTAGTTGAAGACTATAGTGAAGAACATGGTGTAACTGTTATACCCCTCATAAAAGTTGCTGGCTTCAAGACAGTGTTTCACCAGCATTTGGATTCCAGGGAAGTACGGAGGATTCCGAGGGAAGAGATGTTTCGTTTTTCACATCATGTTCCATCATACTTGCTTACAGGTGAAGAAGGTCCAAATGCTCCAAAAGGTTGCTGGGAGCTGGACCCGGCAGCCATTCCATCAGATCTTCTTCATGTAATCATAGATGTGAAGGAAGAGGAGACAATGGAGGGTGAGTCGAATTCGAAAGAAGAAAAGGTAGTGGATGACCTTGAAAATGTCTATGAGAGAGTAACAGAATCTGAAAAATGTAGGGACAATGAGAAAGATAATCTTGAAGCTAATGAAGTAAAATCTGCAGAAGAAACCACAAAATCAAAGGAGGATATTGAACTCAGTAGAAAGGATAGCTAGTTGAGATTTGTTTTGTCGGTTTTACATGAGTTAATCCTTCAACTTAGTGTATTAATCTGAAACTGATTCATAACACTTGAGTCAGAATGATGGGCAGCAGTTTTGGGTTGGAAATGGGGGGAAGTTTCATTATAATCCTGACTACAGTCTACACAGCTGAAGCTCTTTCAACTTTCAAGGACAAATTACAAACAGTAAAGGCCTTCAAAACTCGGGCGAGTAATATATATATTTTTGGTCACAAGCTTTGCTTCTTCTTTTCAACATTATTTCACTACCTCAATTTTCCCTTGGGGATTATTAGACTGCTGATATGACATGTTGTTCGTAATTTTCAGACAAATTACCTTTCTTCACTCTGATTGGTAACTGATATTAGTGCAAGATAACGAGGTGATTACAATTTCTGTTTGAATCATGTTGTAAGGTTTTAGGTGTTTCATCCATACAGTCGAAGTTTTCTCATGTACTAAATACTTTTTCAGGATTAATTATCACTGGTTTTTAATCTTTGTTTATTTTCTTCTATAAGCTATCTGCCACCTGCCACTTGAATGTTCCGTTGTGTTGAATATGCAAGAACAGCCATGGCTTTGTAAAAATTGAATCAAATGATTAGAAGATTGGCTTTATGATGACTGTCACTGTCACTGTCACCCTCCAACGAAGAGATTTGGGCGGGTAGTCTCAAGTAAAATTAAGAATTGACAGCTTTTAATGTACCAAACGAAGTCCTGAAATTCAGTCTTTGGGGATTTCCTCCAGATCCAGCTTGCTTTTGGTAATCTTTACCAACCTATGATAATGAACATAGTATACAGTTGCTGGAAGAGATTGGTGCTGTGAAGAAGTATGCAGGAAAGGAATGAAGTGGGTTTAATCTTCTAAATTTTCTTATAAAGTCCATACCTAATTGGGATCAGGGATGCGGAAGATTGGAACGCGGACGACTGGTTCAAGAACAATGTCGATTTCATTTGGTGGTTTGGGTCGGTATAGCGAACTTCAACGACGTGACAGCTTCTTCTGCGTCAGAGAAATGGTCAAGTCAAGGAGTCCAATGGATTTTGGTAGATTGGTTAAACATGGACATAAACAAGCCGACAATGGAAAAGTGTTGATACTTTTTGAACAAATAAGAAAAAAAATTGAGAGTAGAGATATCATATTATTATTATTAAATTAATTCTTTTTTTTAAGACATTAAAATCATCACGAAACAACATAGAAACATATAGAAAGGGGCAAAAATTAATACCCAAGCTAATAGGCTTTACCCTATACACGTGGACCTAGACCTCCTCTAAATTACTCCTAGACGAAGCAACATCAGAACCAATAACAGAAGAAAGGAAACTTGGCAACGAAGGCCAAGTAAAACGATCTGCATACAATAGAGATATCCTTGCTAAAGAATGAGCGGCTCTATTAGCAGTTCGAGGTGTCCATAGGAAGGACAGTTGCTGGAATTGAGTCTTAAACTTCTGGCAGTCAGAAAGCACTAAATCAACTTCGGAAAAATTAGAGGAGCTAGAATTGAGACCCTCAATAAATTCTAAACAATCGGATTCTAGCAAAACATTATCCAAATTACGCTGTTTAAGTTATGATAAAGTCTCTCTAATCGACAAGGCTTTCGCAAGTGTGACGTTGGTACAAGATGAAAGGTGACTTTATATGATCGTCGATATTATATATTATTATTATAATTTATGTAACTTTTTTTATATTTTTTAAAAAATTAATTTTGTGACTCGGAAAAAGAAATTCTGTGAAGAATATTAATTTTATTCTTTTACCCGATTAGCCCCAGCCTAGCAGTCTAGTGTGCGCCCACTGGCATTGCTAAGGCGAGCCACCAAGCTCGTTTAACTACGCGCAAACATAAATCCAGTAAAAGAGAGCCACGTATACACATTCGTGACGTGGTCCAATGAGATCGAAGAATGCGACGTAAACGCCTCGGTAATCCATCGTGAAACCTTCCTTACCTATATAAATAAGGAAAAGGAGCGACTTTAACAAGAATAAAGGCAGATCGAATTATAAACAATCGCGGGGGAGAGAGAAAGAGATAAGAGAGCTTTCTAGAGAGACGTCTACGGAGAGAGATCGCCCGTAATTTTCTCATTCCACTTTCTGCGCTTCAAGTTTCTCCGGCCACCAGATCTCCCCCGTAACTATGGTATTTTTGCTTGCTCTTATCTTTTCAGATCAGATCTGATCTGATCCGAGCACTTCCGTTTCTTCAATATATATATAGTTCTGAACTCTCACATTGTCTCTGGTTAATTATGGATAACATGGTTTTACGACAGGAACTGGAGAAGAAAATCAAAGGCAGACAAAAGATTGAGATTAAGCGAATAGAAAAGGAAAGCACCCGGCAAGTGACCTTCTCAAAGCGCCGTGCCGGATTGGTCAAAAAAGCAAGCGAGCTCAGTCTCTTATGTGGTGCAGAGGTGGCCATTATAGCCTTCTCTCCTGGCGAAAAAGCTTTTTCCTTTGGTCATCCCAACGTAAACTCCATTCTCGATGCTTACTTGGATAACCGGAGCTCTTATTCCGGCAGAGACTTGGAGGTGTTAACAAGCAGTAACAACCCAGAAGTCGAAAAGTGGAACAAGGAGTACGAAGATGCTTTGAAGCAACTTAAGGAGGAGAAGATCAGACTGGGAATGATTGAAGAGTGGAATAGGCTAAGTCATGAGAGTGATTTGCATGGAGAGTTTTGGTGGGATAATGAGAGTGTTGAAGAGATGGGGCATGAGGAGCTGAAGGCCTACGTTATGGCTTTGCGCGAGCTGAGGAGGAATGTGATTGTTAGGGCTAATGAGTTGCTGTTAGGGTATCGTTTCGACTTTAGCGGTAGTTTTTAAGGTGATGGTACTGTCGCTAATCCCTCTGGTTTCGATGGTAGGGCTTTCTGAAGTGATAGCATACATAGATATAGTTGATTTTTATGGAACGATCTAATTAGCGGCTGATATAGTACTTTTTCGAAGTAGGGGCTTGTTTTTCCCTCGTTCTTCATAAGATTCTCGATTATCTGGGGCTAAAATATGAGTGATTAGGTATTCAACTTTTGTTATTTGAATTGTACGAAAAAAACAAAGTTGTTCTATTTCAGTTTCGTGTTTATAGATTTACCGTCTGATATAAAAACTATGAATCAAAAAGTAGCAACTTTTTTAGCTTTTTTTTTTCTTATGATCCTATAAATTAAAAACAACCGCGACCCTTCATGTTCTTCGGGATTGTCCTCGGGTCCAGTCCTTCTGGCGCCAATTTCCTGGTTCCTTGGTCGGGGGGGATTTTTTTCGTCAGGAGGAAGGCACATGGCTCCACTTTAATCTTCATAACACTGTGCCCGTCCATCAGGCCACCTGGGCTAATATTTTTGGGGTTGCTTGTTGGTTTTTGTGGAAATGGCAGAATAACAGCATTTTTTAGTCGAGTTTTACTTGGCCCATTCATAGCTTTACTCTTGTTATGGCTTACACCAAATCGATCCTTCGTGCCAGTGCGCTGGAAACTCAACTATTTCCGTCGCAGGGTCTGTCTTTGGGCTCGTTAATTAGGTGGCATCCTCCTCTCGACGGTTGGGTCAAGTTAAATACGGATGGAGCTGTACAATTGGGCTCTAATATTGCGTCTGCTGGCGGCCTCCTTCGAAACTGTCAAGGGCACTGGTGCGGGGGCTTCCTTCAGCGAATTGGCGTTGGCACTCCGCTCCTGGCGGAACTCACCGGCGTGTATTCTGGGTTGCTGCTGGCTTGGGAGTGGGGCTATCGACGTGTGCTTCTGGAAGTTGACTCCCTCGAGGTCATTAATCTTCTTTCGTCTTCCCGTTTTAATCTGACTGAGTTTTCCTTTTTGGTGTCAGGTATTCGGGACTTGCTTCGTCGTGCTTGGGACGTCCGTCTGGACCATACTTATCATGAGGGGAACCGTTGTGCAGATCTTATGACTTATTTCGCCTCGGTCGCTGAGCCGGGTTTATATTTTCTGCGGGAGCCTCCCTGGAGTCTTTTGGATGCTCTCACCAGGGACGCGCAAGGAACCATTTATCATAGATCCCTTCGTCGGAGATCCGCTTATTGGAGCTAGTCTCTTTGTTTGATTTCCGGTGTAAAAAAAAAAAAAAGAAAAAAACAACCGCGTTACGGACGTTTCATAACTGACAAACGCACTCGTGTAAAATCCGACACTTGAATGGTTAAGTGCACATCCTGCGTGTAACAAATTAAGACCGTCTCCTCTTCGTCCATGTGTTTCTACAACATATCCTGTCTCTCTGCTTCACGTTTTCTTTCCTCCTTCCACTTTGCAACCATATTACGCAATAAGCTGAAAATTTTCTATATCCTCATTTGGGCTTTGATAATTGATACATTAGATCAATCATCAACTAAGAACGACGCAACATGGCTTTGCATGTTAGCAATGCATGTTTCTGTGTTTTCAGCCAGAGGAGTAGATTTCAGAGAGTTAAAGCTATTGCTTCTGAAGATATTGCTCCTGCGAAAACTGTGGAGGACAAGGTTAAGTTAGGAGGGTCTGATCTGAAGGTGACCAAGATTGGAATTGGAGCTTGGTCCTGGGGTGATACTAGCTACTGGAACAACTTTGACTGGGATGGTAAGCTTCGGAGGTTTTCAATTTCGTATGTGATAGCAAATAAGGGATGAACAAGTCCTCAAGTGTAAATTAAGTTCTTAGGTTATGCGTGCATGAACTGCTAATTTAGGAAGCCTTCTCCAGGGAGTTAATGCTCCAAAACAGTTTATCCATGTTTGTGGTTAGTTCTGTATATAGGATGGTTGTACATCCAATTGATTTTCAATCATGTTAGCTCTGAACGTAAAAATTTCGATTATTCAATTTTCATACGATTTCTTACATACCAGATTTAGTTTTTTGTTGCGGCTACAACTGAAGATACAGTATTACTTTTTGTTCTTTCCCCTGTCTCTCATCTGCAAATGAAGCTACATGTTACTTTGTGTTCTTTCCTTTGTGTCTTTGTCTTCTTTTTCTCTAACTCTATTGGTGCATACTAAAAATCCCTATTTTTTGACAATAATGTCAGACAGGAAAATGAAGGCTGCCAAGGCTGCTTTTGATACCAGTATTGATTGTGGCATAACCTTCATCGACACAGCTGAAGTTTATGGATCTAGGGTAAGAAATTGAAGCTATGTTTCCTTCATATCTGTTTCTCATAGAGCAACATCAAAGTGTCACTAAAACACTTCCATTCTCAACTGTTTACAGTTCTCATTAGGTGCCATAAACTCCGAAACTCTCCTGGGCCAGTATGTTCTCAAAACTTTTCGTATTTATGGCATATAGTAAAGAATATTGTAAATTTGATTATAATTTTTTTTCTTTTCTTTGTTATGTAATTTAATTGTTTCTTGAAGATTCATCAAGGAAAGGAAAGAAAAAGATCCGGAAGTAGAGGTTGCTGTTGCAACTAAATTTGCAGCTTTGCCATGGAGGCTGGGACGTCAGAGTGTTCTTACTGCCCTTAAGGATTCTCTCTGTCGTCTTGGACTCTCTTCAGTAGATCTCTATCAACTCCACTGGTATGCACTTTACCAGCTTATGAGATGCTCCTGTCTGATTTTGCAGAGGACGATTTACTCACAAACTTTTTGTGCTGGTCTACAGGCCTGGGGTATGGGGAAATGAAGGTGGTTCATTTCTTGCAACCTTCTTTTGCCTGGGATTGGATGCATGGAACTGATAAAATCAATTTTCAATTTGTCGATCTCAATCAATTCAGATTGCATTGAAGCTTTGGTTCATTGAAGGTTCATTTTCAGGGTATATTGATGGTCTTGGGGATGCTGTCGAGAAGGGCCTGGTAAAAGCTGTTGGTGTTTCAAACTACAGCGGTAATTCTCATTGTACTAGTTGCAAAAATCAACATATAGGGATGAGTAAAAGAAAAAGAGAAACCTTCAAACACAATGCCAATTTCATAGATTGACTTGGATTCCTCTTCAACATAGAGAGTCGGCTTCGTGATGCATATGAAAAGCTTAAAAAGAGAGGTATTCCACTCGCTTCAAACCAAGTAAATTATAGCCTCATATATAGGGCGCCAGAGGAGAATGGTGTGAAGGCAGCTTGTGACGAGCTTGGTATCACTTTGATTGCCTATTCTCCAATTGCTCAAGGTGAAATCCTTATTAGTAATTTTTTCATGCTCTAACATCTCTGCGGTTACAAATTTTTATATTAAGGAATTCCTGTCGAAAGCAATGATTTTCTTGTACATGTGTAAAAATGTGGTGCTCTAACATGGGGTCCTGAAGTTCAGTATTTAAGTGTAACCAGCCTATTTTAACTTCTAACATACAAGGAGGTCTTTCTTTCTCTTTCTTCTGTCTTGTGCCATCGGAGGTATTCCAAAGTGGAAATTCTCCTCCCTTTTTGTTAATTCCATGTTTTCCATCCATGGACTTGCAATGAAAGTGTTCCATGTCTAGTTTTGATAATTTTTAGGAAGTTTACACTGGTCTTAGTTGCTGGTAAGCAACACTATGCGGCTGATTATATGACATTGAAAAATTTTATGGCATTATATAATAGTTAAAAGTGTCTGTCCCTGGTAATTTTATTATTCAGGTCTGTCAAAAGATGTTTCGTGAGATGATTCATGTTCAAGTAGAGCTTAAGTACGTCTTAAATATGGAAGTATTCAGCATAGTTGTTTCTAGCTAAGCATAAAAGGGCAAGACACATAACTTCATATGTTGTTTATGGAACTAGGTATGTCTTAAATATGGAAGCATTCAGCATAATTGTTTCTAGCTAAGCATAGAGGCAAGACACATAACTTCATATGTTGTTTATGGAACGAGCTGCTTAGCTGCACTCGATACACCTTCTCCACAATACAGGGTCATGGGGAGTTTGGTGTATTATCTTTCTAATTGTTGTTTCTATGCTCTGGAGCTGATAAATCGTGCCCCAAACTTCCTTTGTACTTGTACAGGTGCTCTCACAGGAAAGTATACACCAGGAAATCCACCTACAGGCCCTCGAGGCCGGATATATACTCCTGAATTTTTGACCAAGGTAGGATAAACTCAAACTGTAAGAGTCTATAGAACTCTACTTTCCTAACTATGTGTGTGCTCTACAGCTTCAGCCTCTGATAAACAGGATTAAGGAGCTAGGGGAGAACTATGGAAAAACTGCTACTCAGGTTTTATTCTTCTCTTAGACTTCATCTAGCATGCTTGCAGTTAATATTGTCAAGTGCTTGTTACATTTATGCTTTCTGAAGCAACTTAGCAAAAGCGAGTTGTGAATGCTTTTGTAATGCAGGTAGCCCTGAATTGGCTGATAGCACAGGAAAATGTTGTTCCAATTCCAGGAGCTAAGAATGCAGAACAGGCCAAAGAATTTGCAGGTGCACTTGGGTGGAGACTAACAAGTGAGGAGGTTAAGGAACTTCGGTCCTTGGCATCAGAAATTCCACCTGTTGTTGGCTTTCCTGTGGAGAAATTGTAAATTGTCAATAAGCGACACTCAGACGTTAATGTTGATCTAATCCAACCATTGTGAGATGCCTTTATCCACTGCATGGACTTCCGCTCCTTTAAGATTGCGGTAATGGTCCTTCGTCGATCTAATCTTTGACAAATTATGTATGCAAAAAAAACAATATTTTACTTCAAGTGACATTTATTTTCTGCAAATAGAAGAATAAGAAGCATTGGCCATGGCGTTTCTTGGCTTCTTAGAAGTTACTAATTCATTTATGTATTTTTTATTACGATTTATCACTTGGAGATTGGAACCCAAGGATCTTTGAAGGCTCATAACATGATGCCAGACTAGATGCCCTTCAAAAATCCTAAGCTAGCTAATAGCAATATCTGAAATAGGACCATAAAGGGGGTGTAACTCACATTAGGGCCCTCAGATCCTCTGACCCAGGTACTCTGGCCTTAACCTGTGCCAGAGCCAGAGTGCCTAGGTCAGAGGATCAAGTCCCCACATTAGGGCCCTCAGATCCTCTAACCCAGGTACTCTGGCCTTAACCTGTGCCAGAGCCAGAGTACCTAGGTCAGAGGATCAAGTCCCCACATTAGGTGCGAGACGTTGATTCTTGGTGAGGCCCTTTGCTCGTTGCCTTAAGACTACCTGATATACGTCTCCTGAAAATGAGGCACGCCACCAGCAGGCAGTACTCTCTTAATATAACACCTCCTATGCTCTTGCAGTTGCCTTGTTTGAGAAGATGAGGCTGATTTATACCTAATAATACTACTCGAGGCACATCACCTCCAGCTTCAACAAATGGCTTAGCAGCAATATCGTCAATCTCGTAAGCATTTAAAAGAGATGTCTCCTGTCCTGTGCATGACAAGATTTCAGAAATCGAACATAACCTTCGGCAATTTTGTTAGAATTGTTAAAATAAAAAAGGACTAATTGCACGAGTCAACTAAATGAAACATCCATTGCATTATCTTCTTCCATAATTACAACTAGGTTTTTGTGCTTGAAAGGCACAATATGAGGATGGTGAACTTTTCATCATAACTGAGAAGGCTGTCCACATATAAATGACACTCCATCGCCCATTGCCCTCCAGTAGAAGATCGATCTTCTTCTCACGCAACTTATGCATAGTAATTTAAACTTGATTTCTTCTTTGCTTGCACTTGGATAATTCCTTCATTAAAGTCCTCGTGATTCACCTGGTTTCAGGTCCCATCAGTAAATTGTTTCAGAATTCAGGCCCATAACAAGGCATGAGTTAAATTGCAATGCCACTTGTGCCATGGGTTACCCAAGTGGAAGACAAATCAAAAAGAACCAAAAATAGCTAATCAAAACCATCAGCCACATAACATGAATTTGTCTTGGAGAAGATGAAACAGGTAGCTAAAAGTTATCGCTAACAGTGATACATTTATACCACTAGTCCGTGAGAATGCAGAATTAAATTGTAAAGAGAGAATGAAAAAGTGAAAGAGGGAACCTCTGTGGCATCACGGCGAAGAGCTAACATTCCAGCCTCTACACAAACAGCCTTCAGCTGTGCCCCATTGAAATCATCAGTTGACCGAGCCAATTCCTCAAAATTAACGTCAGGATGAACATTCATTTTTCTAGAGTGGATCTACAATATCAGCAGAATTTATGTTGGAACCGAAGAGGGAAAAAAAAGTCCAGAGAAAAAAGTTTTAGTCACAAAACCTGCAAAATACGGGCCCTTGCTTCCTCAGTTGGATGTGGGAACTCAATTTTACGATCCAATCGTCCAGAACGCATAAGGGCAGGATCAAGAATATCAGCTCGATTTGTTGCTGCAACCACCTAAAATTCATACTAAATTTTAAGACTCATATTGTTCAACACAGGCACAAAAATACACTTTAAGTATCATTTTGAAACAGTCCTAAACCAGAACCTTCTATAAATGCTTCTAATAAGAGACGCAGCTAATGCCATGCAACATCATTGATTAACCAAACCTTAATTCTCTCATCACTGCTAAAGCCATCAAGCTGATTGAGCAACTCCAACATGGTTCTCTGCACCTCCCTATCTCCACTGACCTCACTGCTCACAAGAACAAACTATTTCACCAGCCAAGGTATAAAACTGTGTATACGCCATACTCTTCACATCAAAACAAATTGACTACTCAATGATTGAAGAACTGATACCTGTCAAATCTCTTCGTTCCAATCGCATCTATTTCATCAATAAAAATGATGCAGGGAGACTTTTCTTTTGCAAGCTGAAATGCATCGCGAACAAGTTTGGCTCCATCTCCTATAAACATCTGCACAGGAACTAACTTCCCTTACACTTTGATGGGCCAAGAAAGGAGAAAATACAAGCAAAAACATTTACAAAGACATATCATTTGTAGAATGAAAAACTCAAGAGTTTCCATCTCAAAGAAAGCAAGTACAGAGACAGTACAACATAATATACAATCTCTTAGAACGCTAGATTGTTTCAGAAAAGATATATCTTAAACAAGAAATAACAAGAATCTTCAAGATGAGCAATTAGAAAGAGCATTCAATCTCAATTTTCAATCAGCAGATAATGAAGTAAAAGAATGGGATATGAAAGGGTAGTACTAGTAAGCAACTTGTCAACAGAGTTAGTATACAAAATTATCATACCTGCACAAGTTGTGGACCTGCCAGCTTTAGAAAAGTGGTATTTGTTTGTGCAGCACAAGCACGAGCCATTAATGTCTTTCCAGTTCCAGGTGGTCCATATAAGAGGACACCCTTGGGTGGACGAATACCCAACTTTTGAAATCGTTCTTTGTGAGTCATGGGCAATACAATAGCCTCAACCAGTTCTTGGATCTGTTTGAAAGAAAAATATGAACATCATAGGTATCGAACTTATACCATAGAGCATATGGGACAGCGTCGATCTACCTGTTTCTCCAAGCCTCCAATGTCATTGTAGTCTTCAGTGGGTTTCTCATCAACCTCCATGGCCTTCACCCGTGAGTCATACTCTGAAGGCAGAGTATCCAATATCAAGTAGCTGTCCTTGTTGACTCCAACTAGATCCCCAGGCTTCAACTTATCAGAGTCAACAAGACCAACAACAGGCAGGAAAATGGTCTAGATCCAACGTTAACATAAATAAGTCGGTGTAAATAATCAAAAGTGGATTGGGGGGACAGAGAACTGTTTTGAACCAAAAACGAAAGATAATATGCAAGAACGCAGAGTAAGACTGGTCACCTGACGAGTAGATGTTTTGAGTACAACGCATTTACCTTTCCTCTGAGAGTCAAGGTCAATGTTTGCACCATCTTCCTCAGCCTCATCTCCAGGATTCATTTCCAAAATCTAGATTAAAAAGAAAATAGAAACAGAGCATGAAGCTTTACTGCTACATTGTTAGTAGTTAGAATGCTGGCACAATTAACAGAACAGAACGTTGAGAAGAATGCAACAATAATTTTAGGCAGACAAAGGTGTGTGAACAAAGCTACCTCAACAATATTACCAACAAGGTAAGGGAGTTGCTTATTCAGTTTAATTTTCTCCTGATTCTCCTTGATCTTCTCCTTTAAGGAATCGAGTTCCAGATTGGTCCTCTGCAACTCCTCCTTTCGAACACGAATCTCAGTATCAAGGAGGCGAGAAGCCAAAACAATGTCGTCAGTAGTCATAGACGAAAACTGGTCGTCTTCAAAGCTAGTATCCTCCACCATTGCCGATGCCATTATGAATTAAATTATTATTTCACCTCTGCAACTGTAAATCAAAATCAAATTCCACCCAGAACCAAAAGAGAAGAAAACTCTAAACGATTATCAAGTTGTGCCAAGAAAGTATCGAAGAGAGATTTTCTCGAGATAACACAAAAGGTATAGTATAGTAATATAACTTACCGGACCAGAGAAAAAGAGAAGAGGAAGAGACGGCCGGGCAATTGCTGAAGTCGATACCAAACCTGTAAGTCGGGCTCAACTTATACACCTTTTTTTGTCCGATCAAAATATATTAATTATTATATAATTTTAAATCTACTAAAATATAAATAAAAATATATCTAACTAAATTTTTTATATAAATTATAACATAAGTAAAATTAATATAAAAATAAATATTCAAATATATAAAAAGTTAAATAATATTATATAATTTTCAAAATACTCATTAAAATGAGTTTGTGAATATTATAAAAATTATGTGTAAAACATAAGGGCAAAAAAGACTACAAAATAGGTTCATTAATTGATCTAAAAATGTACTGAAAAGGTGCTTTTTTGAAAAGCTCCAAATTTAAACTTTTTAAAAAGCTGTATTTTAGCTTCTGAAAAAGCTATTTCTATTAAAAAACTGCTTTTAGATTTTACGATCAAACACTCATTAAAAAAAAAAACAGCTTTTGCGATAGAAAAAAGTATCGGCCTAAATCTCGAGAGTAGGCGCAATTCAATACGCATGCATAGGCGCGCATTGGCGGAAATCTTCGACAAGACGTGAGATTCGGATGCGAGGCCGCGCGGAGTTGGAAAACTAAGTCATGCGAAACTCGAGGGCGCGTGAAAAGGCGCAAAGGCATGTAAGACCTTGCGAGGATGCATGAAGGCATACGAGCGCGACGAGGCGCTTAAGCACTTGACTTTGGCGAGGCAGGTCGAAGGTATGTGAACTGTGCAAGGTTTTATGCTAGCTCGGTTTGTGACTTGTACTTAGTCAAAGAGCGAAGAAACTACACCATGAGTGAGCTTGATCATGGAAGATGGACTTATCCATGGACGTGCATTAATGGAATTATGTGCAAATAGACTGTGGTGAAGACACATCAGCAGTGACGTGGCAACTATGGATAATATGGCACATGATGACGTGACAGATGAGATTACAAGTGGATGAACATCATCTTTAAAAGATAAAGATCAAGGAGAAGGATCATCTGAAGATAGAGGAGATCTTCGTAGATAAGGATAATCTTTCCTAGATAGGGTGTAATCTTTTAAATGTGATATAACTTAATCCTATGAGATAAGATATGATAAGATTGTGATCTTTGCTAGTAGAATTCTACTAGGATTCTTAATCATCTGGAAGAGCCTATAAATAGCTCATTAGTGTTGAGACCTATTCAATATTCACTCTTGGAGAGAAATCACTCAGAGGAGAGAGCTTTGAGAGTTGAGAGCTTTTGGGGAAAAGTTCTCATTGTAAGGGCTCCGAGTAGGGACTTCTTTGGGTGCTTCGAGGAGGAGGTACTCGTGTCTTTTGTTAACATTTTGTTAAGAATTAATGAAAGAGGTAGCTTCGGCTACATTTAAAAATCTCTTGTTGCTTTCTTTACTTTATTACACTCGTATTCTTTTTGTATGTGAGGGAAACACTTAAACACTTGTGTGCACTTAAGGTGTTCGAGGGCTAACAGAATTGTTTGGCGACATTCACGTGAGAAGGCTGAATCTTGCTTAAGCGAACCTAAGCAGGATTGTCACACGAAGGCGGGCGCGACTTGCGGTAGAAGTTCGAGTCCGAAGAAAACCTTTGTGACAGTAGGGACACAGGTAGTGAAGGAGACGGCCAGGCAGTTGTTCATTTCATAGTTTGGTTAATATCTTTTGTGTGTAATCATTAGGGAAGGACTAAATTGTTTTTGAGTTATTTTGAAAATATGGGCATGTCTCAAAACTTACATAATCATTTAGTAAGGTAAAAGGATTGTTGAGGTGGTCGTGGGAGAAAGATTTGAGACCTGATGTTTATAGTTATAGTACTTTCATTAATAGGATGGTGAAAAGTAGGTGTATAGACAATGTT
>JANZLH020000035.1:6297117-6313765 GCA_026770325.2 Erythroxylum fimbriatum | reverse complement strand
GGTTAGGTTTTCTGATCTCTGCGTGGATACCTTTAGAGATAGTCTCTATTGGCTATTCAGGTTTGAGGTTTTCATACTGACACCAGGATCCTGGGTTCGGGAAAGTCCCGGGAACCAAAATTTTTATTTTCCGCTGCCTGAACATATGATGTTCCTCCCGGGATTTTCCTACAACCTTATCATAGATTTCACTCTATAAATTCAAAGTGCATAAGGTTTATTAAGCTCTTAAATCAAATCATAGAAAATTATTTCCATAAGTTTGCTAACGAATCATATCTCTACCATTTAATAAAGATCAAGTTAATACATAAATCAAAGAGACTTGATAAGGGTTGTAACAGATATGACAAAAAGAAATGTTTAGGTTAAATTAATTAAAGAAAATTATACAAACTTATGTACACGAGTTTCAAATTAAATCAATCTAAGACTCACTTAATTCAAATAACATCCTCTTCAATCACCTCTTTTTATTTTTCTCTCTTTTTTTAACAAGAACGTCAAACATGATTTTTTTATTTCTCCCCCATCTATAAAAAAATGAAAAATCAAAATAATGCAACTTGAATCAACTAATTAACTTTTCATGGAAATAGTCAAAATCTTATGTAAACAAGCTTTAAACAATTCCTTCAATTTAGGGGCTCAAAATCATTAAGGACATCAACAAGAAGAAGGGTAAAAGTGACTTGTCACGAAGTTGTAAGAAAGAATAAGGCTCAAATTGGTTTTCCTGGGATAAAATGTAAAGAAGGCTTGTTTAGGTATAAAATAGTTATCCCAAGTGCCCTTATCATCTTTATCCACATAGTCATTAAAAATGTGGTCTCAACACATATTCAAAAAAAAGTTCTAGCATAAACAAACTATGTCTGATAATACACAACAAAAAGCTATGTATGAGCACAGATGTGATGAATGCTCTTAGGCTCAAAGCTCACGTAGGTGTCAAAATACATTAAGTCTTGCACACTTTCATGCAACAAAACCAGTGAGATACTTGAAATAATTTAATGAAAAATACTAATCATGCAGTCTCTCTCATGCATCATTTCTTAAATAAAAAATGAACCCTAACTCAAGGATTATTTATAAACTACAATAATTATGAGGATATCATGAGGAATATTAATGCATCAATCATAGTATCATGAGTCCAAGCAAAATCACAAAGGTTATCATAATATAAACGTTCGCTTCCTACACCTAAATTATACATAATGTATGCATATGATATTCACATGGCACAAAAATAATCAACAAAAATAAAGCATAGAGTTGAAGACTCTCCTTAATTGTATGCATCTTAAACGAGGTGTACTATAGTGTTGGTAGACACGGAGGTATCAAGTGAGACAAAACTGAATTGTCTCTTTTGTTTCTTAATCTATCTAATCCTTTAGTTACTCGAACAAGCTTTTGATGAGAACTTGTGGTAGGTTATGTGGCAGATTGATCTTGTGCAGTTGGATTCACACTTTTCTTTTGCTACTGTTCTAGTAGTATTTTTGGAACATTCTATAATTATGACAATTATAAATAGAAAATTAATCCGAAAATGAATTCTCTAAAATTTTATTCTTAAGTGGGTTAGCATTATGTTCCTGAAAATTTTAAAATAAATAGGAAGGCGTTTGTTGCTAGCTTCTTATTTTGCGTTGATAATCAACTTTCCTTTAGTTTTTTTTTGGTAAAAAACGAGTATCTGAAATTAAACGAAGGCAGGATAATGATCCCATACCATAAAAGAGTCATACAAAGGAGAATGACGAGCCAGCTCATGAGCTTCGACATTACAGTGGCGACGAAGCCAGCGAACAGAAACAGCCGTATTGCGGCTAAGTAAATCTAAACAATCGTCAATGATTTTACCAAAGTCAGAGAAGTCTGCCAGAGAGGATTGAAGAGCAGAAGAAACGACCTGAGCATCCACGGCAATAGAGCACGGGCCAGACAGGTGCTGGTCGACCCAGGAGAGAAGAGTCCGACAAGCGAGAGCCTCAGCTGTTTTAGGCTCGAAAACACCAGGGAACGTACCTGAAAGAGAAAACGCAACAGTACCCGCACAATTTTTAATGACAGCACCAAATCCACTACAGTGCAAGTGGGGAAAAAGAGCAGCGTCAACAAAACAAGCCCATTGCACCGAAACACCTGCAGGGGAGCCACCAGGGGGAGCGTCAGCCGACGGAGGAGACTGGCCCACTCGGCGGGAACCCACAACAGTGGAGACAGATGGTTGACGAGCTGCTATCCAAGCCTGAAGAAAAGAGGCGGCCTGGCCAAGAACTTGCGAACAAGACGTGAACTTTGCCTCCCAAACATGTAAATTACGACTACACCAGCTCTGCCATAAGACCAGGCAAGCATGGCGCATGATATCAACAGGGAGAGACTTGGAAGCATTGCAAAGACAAGTAAAGAGAGTGGACCCAAAAGCAAGGAAATTCAAGCCAAATGCAGTCCAGATCTCTCGTGCTACAGAGCAGCCCACAAACACATGGAAACAATCTTCGTTATGACCACAATGGCCACAGCTAGAATCGATATCGATGCCACGGCTAAAGATCCTCGCTTTGGTAGGAAGCACGTCCCGCAAAAGGCGCCACATAAAATTTTTAACTTTCGGAGGGAGTGTGAGGTGCCACAAAAATTTCCAGATAGCTTCGCGCTCATCAACAGGGCCGTTCTGGAGCCGAAGAGCCTGATAATAGCCAGATTTGACAGAGTAGATCCCACGCTTATCGAAATGCCACAACCATAAATCTGGTCGGCTCCTTAAACTCAATGGGATCGTCAAAATATGCTGCACATCCTCCTCACAGCAAACCGCTTGAAGCTTCGTTACATTCCAACGGCGGTCCTCCCAATGGAGAAAATCGCGAACCAGCAGATGAGGATCCCGGGGCCCTGTGCCTGCAAGTAATCGAAAATTCAAGTCTCTAGGGACCCAAGGGTCCAACCAGAAGCATGTGGATTCCCCATTGCCTATCCGAATGCGGGCACCAACCTGGATCAATTCCTTAGCTTGCAGAATCCCTCTCCATGTAAAACTTGGGTTAGAACCCAAACCAGCAGTCATGTAATTCCCTGTAGGAAAATATTTAGCTTTGAACACACGAAAAAATAGAGTGTTAGATTCCGTAAGCAACCGCCAGCCTTGCTTGGCTAGAATTGCTAAGTTGAAGCACCGTAAGTCCCGAAAACCCATACCGCCATCGGCCTTACTATCACACATGCGGCCCCATGATAACCAGTGAATACGTTTCCCCCCTGCCTTGTTCATACCCCACCAGAAAGAATTCATGATTTTTTGCATTTCCTCACAGAGGGATTTGGGAAGCATGAACACGCTCATACAATAAGAAGAAACAGCCTGGGCAACAGATTTTAGAAGAACCTCCTTGCCCGCTCGGGATAAGAATCTGTTAGACCATGTATTAACCCGACGCCATAGTGTATCCCGAAGGTAAGTGAAGATGCGTTTCTTGCTGCGGCCGAGAAGAGAGGGCAACCCCAGATAACGCCCTTGATCCAGCGAGGTGTAGACCCCTAGAATATCAGAAAGGTTCTGCCTCTCCCCCAGCTGAACCGTGGGGCTAAAAAAGATGCTCGACTTTTGGTAGTTGATAGTGTATAAGTCATCAAGAGGTGCTTAATAGCTCCACATTCAAGCTCAGAGGCATTAAAGAAGAGTAACGAATCATCAGCAAAAAATAAGTGAGAGATTCGTGGGCCGCTAGGATTAGCGCGACACCCATGAAGGAGACCACGCTGCTCTGCTTGACTAAGGAGGCAGGAAAGACCCTCGGTACAGATAATAAACAAATAAGGGGAAATAGGGTCCCCTTGGCGGATCCCTCTACTCGGAATGATAGGTGCGAGCTCACAGCCATTCAGTAAAATGGAGTACTGGACATCCCGCACACAGAGCATCATCAGTTGAATCCACCGCGGAGCAAAACCCAATGCAGTCAACATAGTTTCAAGGAAGCCCCAATCTACTCGATCATAAGCCTTAGAGATATCAATCTTCAACACGGTACTGCCCAAAACCCGCTTGTTAGTTTTCATACCATGAAGAAGTTCAAAAGCTACCAATACGTTATCAGAGATTAGGCGGCTTGGGACGAAAGCAGACTGGTACTCAGAGATAATGTGGGGAAGGAGTTGTTTCAGCCGGTTGGCTAAGACTTTCGACATGATCTTGTATAAAACATTGCACAGAGCGATGGGTCGGAGATCATGCACATACTCCGGATGAGCTGTTTTGGGGATTAAAACAATCAAAGTATCGGTCAATGTGGCTGGAAACGTACCAGAGGTGAGCCAAGTGTTACAATCAGTGACGATGTCATCCCCGATCACCTCCCAAAACTGCTGATAGAAGAGGGCAGCTCGAAATTCCTCCTTCGAGAAAGGGGCAAGAAGGAGCTCGTTATCAGCGTGGGTGACACGGCGGGGAACAGTGCTTGCAACCCAGCTATAGTCTGCCGGTTGTCCACGAAACAAATCTGAAAAATAGTGCCCAACAAGGGCCTGCAAACCTTGGGGATCTGAGACCAGATTGTTCGAGCTATCGCGCAAGGCTGTAATGCGATTATTGCACCGACGCACCTTAACTTGGGAATGGAAGAACTTCGAATTCCTATCCCCGTCTTTCAGCCAAAACACCTTCGCCCGCTGCCGCCATCGAACCTCTTCGTGCTCAAGCAAATGATTGTAATCAGCCCGCAAACGCGCCACTTCGCCATTGACACCGGGGGCATTACTGCTCACCAGGGCATCCAGTGCTGCCCCCACGGCCTTCTTCTTTTGAAACAATGCCTGAGTAAGCCTACCACCCCAGTTGTCCAAAGCCACACAACAAGCCTGCTTTTTGGCCATGAGGCCCCGTAAGCCCGGATCCCGCCACGCTGCCTTCACAACATTCAGGAGAGCAGAATCAAGGAGCCAAGAATTTTCAAAGCGAAAACGCTTCCTATGCCAAACATACGGCGAGTGCTCAAGAGCAATAATAAGGGGGAGATGATCTGAAACCGTAGTAGGAGCTACAAAAGAGAGGCAGTCGGGGAAAAGATGGAGAAAGTCACTGGTTGCTACCGCACGGTCCAGTCGTTCCCGCACAACCGTATCTGAGCCACTGCGTCGTTCCCACGTAAACAAAGAACCCGTGGTGGGAACCTCAAATAAGTGAGCATCCTGTAAAGCACTGCGGAATCCTGAGCAAAGAAAATTAGGATGGACAACCCCCTTGTTTCTCCAGGGGTGAAAGTAGGTCATTAAAATCTCCCACACATAGCCATTTATCAGTGCTCTGAGAAGCCAAGAGACGAAGAAGGTTCCAAGACTCTGTGCGACGGTGGCGTTCAACCATAGAACCCGGTCAATCTCCAGCTGTCCCCGCCTAGACCAGAAATAGCAGCATCAATAACATTATGGGAATAAGACTTCACATGCACCGTCACCCCCGAATGCCACAACAGAGCAAGACCACCCCCCCGACCAAAACGGTCCACACCAAAACATGAGTCAAAACCCAAAGACCTTTTGATAGTATCCAAGCGAGACGCTTCAATCAAGGTTTCCATCAGAAAAATGATTGAAGGTTTATGGCGAGAGACGAGATCTTTCAGAGACCTCACTGTGCGAGGGTTGCCAAGCCCCCGACAGTTCCAACTAATGAGTTTCATGGTGATCGGCTGGCCTGCTTAGCAGGACCTGCCGTTGAAAAGTGGGGTTGAGTTTCAGTCGAATCCCTGTTACCAGAAACGAGAGAAATCGGGGAGTGTTCGTGACGCTGCCGTTTCTTGCCCTCATCCAGACACATCAGAGTGTGCTCGGCCTCCAAAACATGAGCCAGTTCCCCCGAATAGGTCCCCGACAGGGGAGGGGGCCCAGCGGCATAACCAGCCCCAAGACCAGGGCACGGAGGCGAGATGAGAGAGGGGGAAGGTGGTACCGCCAAGCCCCCAAAGCGATAGCAGTCCGGCAAGAGTTGTCCACCATCCGCGGACCGCAACCAAGAACTAGTGCCCTGAGAATGCCGCCTCAGCGGAGCTACAATGTCGTCGTTCCACTGGAAAAGAAGTTCCGGCTCAGGTGTCGCCAGTCTGAGATCACAAAAATAATCAACGTGCCCCAGAAGCCCACAAAGATAGCAAAACGTAGAGAGTCGTTCATATTTGAAGGTAGCATAGATGGCTGTGCCGTCAGCCAGGTTGAGTTTCTTCTTCCGAAGCAGAGGCTTAAACACATCGATGGACACCCGCAGCCGTAGAGATGGGCCAGCTGTACCCATGATCCCGCGTGGGTCATAAGCCACAAATTTGCCCACAAAATCTCCAAAGCGCTTGGCCATAGTTTCGGACAAAAAACCAGGAGGAAGGTTGTGGATTTGTAGCCAGTGGTCACAAAATCGAATCGGGACCGTTCGGGCGTTTTCCCCAGTGGCCAGAGGGTGAAAGACCATTAAGTGGTTGTTAAAGGTCCAAGGGCAGCGGTCCAGCACTCGTTGGACATCGACGGCATGGAAAAATTGGAACTTGAAGCGCCCTTCCCCTATCTCCGAAATGTGGACGCCGCGGGCTGGGCGCCAGAGATTGGCCAGAGTATTGCTAACTTTCCTCTAGTTGCTTGCTTAATTATGAATGGTGTCTCTTTTCCTACTAAGATATTCATTTATGGTGTTTCCAGGGTGTTGCTTAAGGCTACTCTATAACACCGGTTTGCTAATGGCTATCATGGGCCTTTTGGGAATGATAAGAGTAAAAGACAAAAAGGCGTGCATGATTGAAGGTGGAAGCTCTAATACCGTCTTGAATCTCTTGACGACTTGGTAAGTAATTCTTCACGTATTTACCCAGTGCCCTTAGGAGTAAGTTTACGTAGATCTTAACTTGGTAAATTAAGGGGCATAATAAAATTTATTACAATAACATTGTCAAAATATATGCAAAAACACGTTGTTGGGAATGAAAATTAGATTTATATGAAATAAATAAATCAAAAAAATCAATAAGAAATTTTTAATAAGATTCGGTTAATTGGTGAGCCTAAATTTTTGGATGTTAAGAGTGTCTAATTTTACTATTCTAATCAATAGCTCACCTAATAAAAATTACAAAATTTTTATATAGATTAGGTATATAAAAATAGTTAACTGTAAACTCTAGTCAGTACAATCATATATAACCTGTCCTTATTAAACTTAATCTAACTTAAATATCGTTACAATAACTCAAATTTTCTAAAGTTTGAAATTCATCAAAAATTTGTTTTCATACAAGGTTGTCAATTAAGAACAATTGTGTCTCAAGCTGTAGATCCGGACATAGATTCCAGCAGACTCGTGTTTTAGACTATAGATCTTTTGCTCCTCTACATGCATGGACACAAGTTACAACATACCCGTGTCCCATAATGCATCCCTCTTTAGAAAATCTTCCATTATGCCAATACACTTGTCTCTTAGTCTATGTCTTCACCTATAATTTTCAAAGAAGAATACACACTAGCATATGATCATATTCACCCAAAGACTTTTTTAAGGAACCCATTCTCTTCGTGAAAATTTAAGATTGCATGCCCATATATACGAGCCATATACAACAATCTCTACCTTATTGAAGATATCATGTTTAATCATCACATTCTAAAATACACCTATAAGATTGCACATCTATGTTTATGAGTTATATAAAATAATTTTCACCTTGATGAATATACTCTACATAGATTAGGTTATAGCCTCTTCTAACATCTTGAGACATTAATCAAGCCTAAGCAATGCTTGAACTTCTCGATGATAACTGACTTTATCAATATGTTAGATATACTCTTTAAACCGTGAACCGTTTTCAATAAGATTTTTTTCAGATGTACTCAAGTCCTTGACCTTGTGAAATTTCATATCCTTCACTATAGCCCTCATCCTCTCTGTTGACCTTGGCACATCCTTTCCATATGTTTACCTTTACCTATGGTGTTCCTTAAACCTTGCATCTTTAAAGGTAACACTTTTTACCAAGCACACAAAACTTACGGAGGTCTAACTTCAAGTGTTTGACATCCTTTAGTAAGCTCTTTTTATGAAGTTCTATTATTTCTTGCTCACTGAGATGATCCAATTACATGTGTTATAATGCGATACGATTTTCCTTTGACTCTATTGTTACAACATCTCTAACTACAAGTTTTCTCTCTATTAATCTACATATACGTTTCACTAATATTAACCCTTTCATCTCAATCATCACACCTTTTAACACCTTAATATTGTCTCTATCAATTTTATATCCCAAATCGTTCGCATGTAAGATGTGTCTAAAGAAATTAGGCTTAGGTTCTTCCTCAAATTTGGTACATGTTAGATACTACTTAATGTTTTAACAATTCTATCAAACATCTTGATCCTAAATTGTCATGTTTCAATAATTTTTAAGCTTTATCTTTCCCCAACTAGAGAGTGCCAAAGTTACTTGACTTATACCATATAAATTAATCCTTGTTTGGTGTTGTGATATGAACATCCCGTATTTAGTATCTATGAGTCATAAAGTATATTGGTTGAAATACAGAGCATGTCTCCACCACTACAATCCAAGTCCTCACATTGTATTACATTAGTAGACCCTAACGAATCATCAAATCTCCTTTTATCACTTTACTCCTTATTTAGACAGTCCTTCCTAATATGTTTGTTCACATTTGTAGCATACTTTCATTTTACATTTGGGTTTGAATCTATGATTCCATATAGAAAATTCACCTTTCTCTTGTTTTCTTTTATGATCCTAGCTTCCCTAAGCATACAACCATTTAACTTGGGAGCTTTAGTTGATAGTAAGTCTCTATTGATTATGAGCCAATAAAAAAATGGTAATATCCTCCGTACCAAATGTCTCCTTACCAGAGTGGTCATAATATATTCCTAAGAAAGAGGTAAACAAAAAAGTATGATTACTTTATCCTTAATTGAAATAGTCACCTCAAACCTTAGCAAGTCAATGCCTATTTGATTGAACACATTGATATGTTATTCTAGATTCATCCTCTCCTTCATCTTCAACTTATATAATTTATGCTTCAAATACGACTTATTTGTAAGAGGCGTTAACATGTATTGACTCTTCATCTTCTTCTATATCTCTTCAGTAGATCCAATATGCATGACGTGGTATATGACCTTTTTTGTTAGACATAGGGATAGGGTCACCTATAGCCTGAGTTTAACCCAAACTTTTTTATTTTGGCCCAAATTCAATATAAGGTCTAATTGGGCATTAATTATTTAGTCAAAAATTTTCTAATCTTAACCTGCATCTTAAGGCCTAATCAAGCCCAAATTATTTGACTTAATCCTAATTGGGTCAGGTTAGGCTTGAAAAGTTAACATTGTAACATATCATATTTCCTTAAAGCAATTGATCAAAAAATTGAGGTTCCATCTTTAAACAACTAGAATAAACACCCATTTAGCTTATATAATGTGCCTAAATAAACACCGAATCTTATTTCATATTTTAACATAACAAACATATATGGTTTAATTCTTCCCTATATTATAAAACATTGGCGTTGATCATGTCATTAAGTTGCAATATGAGGGTATAAAGCTAAGAATGTTTGACAACTAAGTGTTTAACATGAAAGAAAGCATGACCATTATGCCTGTAATAATTAAGTTGATGGGGGAAGATGGGGTGGTTAATAATGGGATTCTGCTCCTTAATATGAACACTCCTATAATGGCTTAGATCATAAAATATGGAAGATGCATGCAAACTACAATATCGATTCAAATGTTAATAAAAGAGAGTTGGAGGTTTATTTTCTTAATGTTGATAAACATGTCCTATTTTATCACATAATGGTAGCAAATTACCTAAGAGGTTAAGCAAGCAAGTGAAGAGAAAACTAGACAAGTGAGGAGAAAACTAGTCAGGTGGAGAGAAAACCAAGTAGGCGACAGGAGATAAGAGACTATAAAGTAGTGATGACGAAAGAGAGAGAGAGAGAGAGGCATACAAAGAAGATTAGGTAAATGAGAGAGAGGCCCATAGAGAAGTAGGCGTAAAGTGAGACAGTTAGGGCTAGGGTGAGTAATAGTTCTAGTTTTTGGTTTTTAATTCGACAATACACAAAATGACATTGTTTTATTACATTAACAAAATAACCTCATTTTTAAAAATTTAAAGAAGCATTGGTAAAATTATTGTGAGAAAATATGGATTTATATATGATTATTGTAGTCAAGATCTCTCTATTTTAGTCAATCCAAAAAATGCACTCAGCAACTCAGTTGAGAGTCTCTTGAATTTTATAATTTTAAATGCTTGCTTTGACATAGTTTGGACTTTTATTGATAATGTTATGGATCTAAATGTTGTTAAGCTGTTGGAGAAAGAGAAACTTTCATAACTTATAACAATAACTATGAATACATGGGCCATAAAAGAGGAAGTAATAAGACATATATTTGGTTTACCTGACTTAAAAATATTAATGAAAAGGGCAAACGAATAATTCAAAGATTCTCTTTTGCAAAAATTAAGATAAACCTTTCAAATGTATCAATATTAAATGCAATATGAGTTGACTGATTTCTCTTATTCTTATTCTTATTCTGCATCTTACTGCAATCATATTTTTATATTTCCTATATTATAATAATAATGACACAAAATTCTTCTTGAATCTTATCCTGTATTATCAAAGTTGTTTGATCTCCCTTTTATTATTGTGACTGATAAGAGAACTATTATAATGAACAGATGGAGTACCTTATGCATAGATCACAATAATAAATATGTCCTATAAAGAAGTAATTTCAGAACAAAAGATTTGAGAATTTGCAATTTCAAATTTAGAGGGGAGACGTCAAACTCATGGTAGCCATTTTCTCTCGCTGAGGTTGTTGTTCTTTTATTATCAAAACTAAAGGCAATAACATACTGAGCTCCTCATAGGCTTTTTTAAAGTCCAAAAAATATCTTGTGAGAGATTTTCCTATTTTTTTGCATAATAAAAATGTTTGACACACCATATAAATGCAAGAAATATTGCCTTTTCCAAAATATAAGAAGTCCAGATATTCCATTAGCTCTTTTACAAGTTCATAAAGATTGATCAAACCAATTATCTCACTTTCAATAGAGTTTCGTATACGAAGGAACAAGAAGCACCATCTTTTAGCTATGATTGTTTTATCTCATCTTTGGATTAATAGTTAGTCAAGTGATCTCCTTTATCAATGCACTATAAGTATACTGATGGTTTAATGTTAGCCATATTAGACCCATTCAACTTGTTTTTGGTGATTTTGGACATCATTAAAATTAAATAAAAAAATTGATGGTTTAATGTTAGCCATATTAAAATTAAAATAGATAGAAACCTAACTTTTATTGCTTAATGAAAGGAAACATTAAAAAATGAAGTCGATTTTGAATTGGTTGATAATTATACCTTACAACTGGACAACTTTTTATGAATTTAACCATAAATATGGATTATAGAGAACTAGGCTAGCCAATTAGAGGTGATACAAAAAGTTTTTAGTGAGAGAAAAAACCACACACTCTGGGTGAGGGGTATATGGAGGACTTCAGTTGATGTGCATGACGCATGTGTGAACTTTTTGGTCTTTAAATTCTAGGGTTTAGTCGAACTGACAGAGCCATTCCTTCTTGGGTTGGTGGTGATAACAAATGGCCACTCTATAAAGGTGACCCAAAACTTGCACAAATTCTACTCGTTAAGGAAGAATCAGAAACCTAAGAGAAAAAGAATTTCTCACTAAACACCTAGGAATACCAAGTGTTCTAATGTTATGTAAAACATGCACAGATAAGAGAAGTGTTTTACTACACATATTTTAATGAAACAAGTAACCTATATATGTAGAACTTAGTCATCCCTTATAGGAATTTTTTTTATTCTAGTTAATCCCTATGATGTAGTTAATCCCTGTGATGTAGAACTTCCTATTATGTAAAGTCAGTCCTTAAATCACAACTTTCCTAGTATACATATTATGTAACAATTTAATATAAGAGGTTCAGGTTTTAGACTAGACTAGGCTGTAAAGTCTTAAGTTTGAACTTAGCTTAAAGCTTATTTAAAGTTGGAGCTTGACTTAAATCCCAGTTAATTAGAGCCTGGCCTATTGACTTTGAGTTGAGCCATTTTTGCTATCTCTAATGCCTTACTATATTAGTAAATCCTTCACTCTTAGTTGTAATTGTCCAAAATTCCAATTTTTATTAATTTCTCTGCTTCAAATCTTGCAAGAAAAGTCATTATTACCTTAACTATACTATATCACCACTTGTTAAGAATTAATATATATCTAACAATGATAGATTTATATGAAAGAAAGAAATAAACAACAACCAAGAAAAAGATTTTGAATGAGGTTCAACCAATTGAGTATGCCTACATCATTGGGAGCTAAGAATGGTTAATTTACTATGTTGACCAGTAATTCACTTAATGAGTATTACAAATTTCCTATATATAAACCATGTTTACATAAGTATAGTTAATTATACACTCTAGCTTGTATAGTTCAATGTAACTTGCTCCTTACTAAACCCAAGCTAACTTTAAAATGACTCTAATAAGTTATAGAATCCTTTTAGAGTTCAATATATAATAAGGAATTGATTTGCAGATAAGGTTATCTATCATGGACAGTTGTGTCCTAAACCATAGATCTTGTTGTATCTACTCTTATATATAAATAGGTTCTAAAATGTTTGTGCCCCAAACTATGTCTCTTTTTATAAAATTTTCTACTAACACGCTCGTGTCTTTACCTCTGATTTCAAGAGAGGATCACACCCTGACATATGATCATGTACAATGCTATATTCACGTAAAGACTTCCATAAAATGTTAGTTTTGTTCCCAAAACTTCAAGATTGTATGTTCATACATATGAGCCCTACACAATACAAGCAAACCTTCCACTTATGAGAACATTTGTGTATAGGTAACCCAAGTTTATGAATAAAGGCACGTTTTTAACCACCCATAACAAAAATTTGATCATTAACCACAATGCAAGCTTTATAAACAAAGTTATGGTTTGTTTTGTTTGAACATAAATGTAATTATCCTCCAAGCCTATAAAATGGAAGAAAATAAACTAAAGCAGTAAAGAGACTTTTGTGGCTCTCTATAGGGAATTGGAAATTTTATTTATCTAATTGTACACATCAATAAGAAAACATTGACCAATATTGATGATGATAAAAGTCAAAGGATGGTTTAAAAGAGAAATGGAGGGGTAAAAGATGTTAGGACATTTACCTATTAATAGTGGCTCTCCAATGCTAACTGTAGAACCAAAAATTAAATGGTCATTAGATAAACCAAAAATTAAATGGTCATTAGATGATTGATAGAACTCTTATGGGGTTAGGAGTTCCTTCAAATAGGGTTGGATTTGATGAGTTTTAAGTTGGAAATCTTTTTTAATACTCTTAAAATGTTAGAATTTAACCTAAATTTTAGTGTTCAACAGGGACATTTTGCCATAACAAATTCAATAATTTTGTGCCTAATTTTGAAAAAAATCTTTAACATAAAAAACCCAATTCAATAAACCATTTATACTTAATCTTATTAGTTATTATATTATGATCAACATACAACTCCCTTTAATCATATGCATAAATAACTTACTAATTAATCCCCTTGATGTAGTACTATTGTGATGTGGCTTACATCTATAGCATGTCAAATCATAAAACATGCATAACCATAATATTCCAATCTTAAATTAAGACCTCAGTCTCAAAAACAAGATCCATGATTCCTAAAAGTGACCATTAACCTCATATAGAACGTAGTTGCTAAAAGATGATCACTAACAAGGGCCATTGACTATTAAGATCAATCACAAAATAAACCATTTGCTTCTTTAAAGAAGCCATAATACATCTTGAGATAAAAGAAGTACTTGTGCATATATACAATAGAACAAAAACATGTATTTTAAATATTACTATATAATAAACAAGTATAAAATCCACAATTGTATAATCTGAAGTATTGTAAACATGTAACATAAAAGTCACAAACTTTCACTATATCAAAATATCATAAGTCAATATATACTCTTATTACCATGTATATGAAAATTTATATGCCTAATTTCCTTAATCAATGAGTTAGTTAACATGCCTATGGTGGTAACGTACTCATCAAATTTATCACAATCATCAACTCATCTTCGAAGCTTAAAGTACTTACCTTTAGCAATTTTATTTGTATTTTTGAAAAAGAATCTAGTAGATGAGTTAGTCGATGCTTAAAGTACTTACCTTTAGCAATTTTATTTGTATTTTTGAAAAAGAATCTAGTAGATGAGTTATCACAGTGAATCCTAATAAGGCTAGATATTGAATTAATAATCTTAAAACCTCCAATGAAGTTCTTTAACTACTTGACATTGCATTCTTGCCTAAAAAAGGCTATAATCTCATTATTGCCTATATATATCTATGAAAATCTATATGCCTAAGTCCCTTAATCAATAGGTCGGTTAACTTAGTTTTGGTGGTAATATACTTGTCAAATATTTTACTATCATCAACTCATATTTGAAGCTTAAAGTACTTAAGCTCAACATACTTACCTCCACTAATGTTATTTGTATTCTTATAAAATAATTTGGTAAATGAGTTATTACAATGAACCCTAGCAGGCTTAAAAATTAAAATAACAATCTTAAGCCCTCCAATGAAGTTCTTCAACTGCTTGAAATTGTGTTCTTGCTTCAAAACATCTTATAATCTCATCTTCCATAATTGAAGTCATCAAAATAAATTACCTAGAGATCTTCCAATGCATAACTCCTCCAACTAACATAAAATTGTAATATCTAATATACTTCTTATAATTAGAACACCTATTAAAGTCAACATCTACATATCCAATAATCTCTAAATTGTCTGCACGCCTATAAATCATTAAATAATCACTAATCTTATGTATATAATGCAACATTTTCTTTTATACAATCCAATGCTTAAGAGCAAGAAACAATATTATAAATAATTATCTCCTTTGGGTAGATAAAAATTTATAAATTAAAACTATAACACATTGATCATTGTAATATCTCATCAAACTTGTGTAAAATTATCCCTTTAAACAAATAACAATGGTAAGTTAAGAGATCAAAAAGTACAAAGTGAATAAAATGATTGAGCTAGCTAAAATTATGGAAATAGAACATGTTGATCGATCAACCGAACTCCTTCCTGAAAGTTGTTGCTCTTAGAAGCTTGGGGTTTAGCCTAACAATAACAATAACAACAACAACAACAACAACACCCAGCGAGAGTCCTGTTAAAACGCGGGTTCTGAGGAGGTTCAGTAATACGTAGCCTTATTCCTACTTGGTAGAAAGGCTATTTCAATAGATTACATGTAATAGAAAATATAAATAAATCTCTATAAATAAAAATATAAAAAATGTAATGCAATATACAATGCATTACATATAAAATATGATAAAGATTAACAATAAAAGCTTAAAATAAGTAAATAAATACACAAAGTAGAAAAAAAGACAAGTAAAAGAATAAATCAAACCAGCCATTACAAGAAGGTAATTAGACTAAGTAAGAAACTATTTAGCCTAAATAACTAGGAGGTAAGTTTTACATAATCAAAATATTAATACTAATTATAAAACAAAAAACTCAAAGGAAAATATAAAATTACATAAATGTTAAAAACATTCAAAAAAATATCCAAAAGCCATAATACTAATAAAAACCTTCCAAAACATAAGATTTAAGTATAACTATGTAATAGAATCAATTGAAAACCTACTTTAGTGCATTTATTAATGAATATCATAATTTATTCATAAGAAACAATGTGATTTAATAAAAGAATAACAACTCATATTAGTGCTACTATTACCAAGTTACGACTTAATCACAAGAAAAAAAAAGCAATTCTAGGGTTTTATATAAATACAAATTAGAGATTTTTTTCAAAATCTTAAAATCTTCAATCTAAGTTTTTCTTTATAAAATATAACCTATTCAAAAATTAAAGCCAATAGAACCTATTAAAACATGTTCTAAGACCATGTATAGAAAATATATATTATTTGAAAGAAATTATAGGATCATCTGATAGCATTTTGCAAATCTTAATGATTGATACATGAATAAAAAAAATAGTATTAGGAATACCTATTAGAAGATATGAAATATTATTATTGAAACATGCATAAACACTTTTATGTAATACTTATAAAATAGCCCATGATATTCTATTACATCTTCCATTTATTTAGTTTAGAAAATATCCACCTGACCAAATTATAAGACAAAACACTAATTACTTTTAGTCATATGTAAAAAAATTCAAAAAGTGTTGTCTTCCACTAAAGGATATACATATTTATATACAAGATTTGACTATGTTTCATATTAATAGTTGGACCCCGAACTTTTGGTGGAAATTAGAAAATGAAAATAAATGGAAATGAGTGTTTTTGAATATAAATTGTGTTAAAGACGTTTTGGGCCTTAAGGAAAATTGATGAGAAAAGATTTGAGGACTTTGATATTTGAGTAAATTTATATGGATTATGAGAGGAAAGAGAATGAGA
>JANZLH020000035.1:6267780-6278588 GCA_026770325.2 Erythroxylum fimbriatum | reverse complement strand
GCTGCCAAACAAGCTTCGCCGCAGTTATCCTTTCATTGACTGTAAGTACCCAGCCCTTACCAGTAGGTTTGATACTCCTGGTGTTCTTTACACAGCCATGAACTACTTCGTCTCTGTGCTGCCTTCTGCTTTCTTTGATTTTGGGTCTATATCTCTGGTTGTTGCCGTTGACGACCCTTCCGAATTTCGGCTCTTAGTGATGGGACGGAGCTCTCATGATGCTTATGTCGTGCGTGCAAAAGTTGGGCTGTTGTTGGATATGTATGAACAACTTGTGAATTTTCCTTTCCTGTTGCAAGTGTTTGATACACATCTTGCGTGTTGGCATACTATTGATTTGTTCCAGTCGAAACTTTTTGATCCGGGAATTTCCAAACATTTATTGGATGCCAATAGGTTGATTGACAGTCGATTACGTGTTTATTTTGTTCCCAATGCTGCTGATATTGTCCTGAAAAATGCCTTTGACTTTAATTTGTATAAGACTGACAAGGACAAGATTTATGGCATTATAGTTCATCAAGTGAAGGTTTCTGGCATTATGGGATATATGCAGCAACAAGTTTGCTCTTTCACCAAGTCTTTGCAATTTTTTAGTGCACCCCTTGTTGATTTCCTAGCCTTTAAGGTTAACGTTATAGCAATTATGGTTGTTGAGCACTCTCCCTTCCTTGAGATACATTATATGGTTGAATCTGTCGATGAGTATCCTATTAGGCAGCTCCACGACTTTGCTGGAAAGAAACTTATTTCTGCTACTAAAGAAGGTTCAAAACTTGGGGCTACCAAGGACGACAACCAAAAGCTGGACACATTGCACGACAAGTTTGAGGGTGTTTGCAAGGTTTCGGCAATGTTCACGAAGCTGTTTGTCGGAATTGTTTGCGATGCATTCCTTCGTCCACCTCTATTTTCTTGCTTGGTGAGGATATGGCATCTCTCTTGGGATAGTTTTGATGTCAAATACTCTAGTGGCTATGCTTGGGTTGAAACATTGCTGTTGGAAGGGGACACGGTCAAAACAACTCAAATATGTCACCAACATACGGTGGACTGGCTTTGTGTGACGTTGCAGCTTGTGAGACAGCATGCTACTTTCGTGTTCAAGCAGTGGCTGATTCCATGAGATTGTTGCTACTCTCTTGCCTTCAACCTTGAGGACAAGGTTGTTTTGATGGGGATGGTAATGTTATGAATAGGGCGAAAGTCCATTGACCAAGCAACCACTTGCTTTATAGTTAGGGGAAATTAGCAGAATGGGTTATGGAATTTGTTAGCAAAGTTGTCATCTCTCCCTCTCATCCCCTTCTCTGATATTCTCTCTGTTTCTCATCCCCTTCTTGAATCGTATACTTACACAATTTACACTTGTATTTCCTTTTACAATCAATACAAAGTTATAACGTTCAACTGCTCATGCTAGCGAACTTGACATGTAATAACTGAAGACATTGCCACGAAAATGAAGGTTCACAGTCACAGATGACAAGAACTAAATGCTAAACTAAACATTTAAAATAACAAAGTGGCCCAAGTTAAAGGACTGAAACTTTACAACTGGACGTTAAACAATGTTAATGACAAGAAAGGATAGATCAATTACTTGCAGTTAACAAAAACAGCCACGTGCCAATGCCATGTATGAACCTACTGTCTTTTCTGGAAATAAGAAAGTTAATTCTTAATAATGTATTTCTGCCTTTTTGCGAAAGAAACAATGCTTGTTCTTTACAGATGCTTCATTTGCTTATATTCCTTTCTTGGTAAACACCGTATCAGAGATTCTCAACCTTTGCCTGCCTATAAAAGAGGAGGTTTTAAGCGGCCTTCTGAAGAAACATCAACTAGTAAGCAGAAACAGACATGGCAGATTGGGGTCCAGTGGTCATAGCAGTAGTGCTTTTTGTTGTGCTAAGTCCAGGATTGTTGTTTCAGTTGCCTGCAAGAAGCAGAGTAGTCGAGTTTGGGAACATGCAGACAAGTGGGCTCTCGATACTTATCCACACAATCATTTACTTCGGCCTCATAACCATATTTCTCATTGCAATTGGTGTTCATATCCACACAGGATAGGAATTAGGAAGTGCAACCATGCCTCAGAAGTTCGCTGAACACTTGTTTGCACTTCGACTCATTTGTTTAGCAGCTTTTGGTACAATAGTGTTTGTCAAATTCTCGTCCTTGGTTTTCTATCATCCTTTATACGCCATTTGGATCGTCAATGGAATCAGTTTGCTAGAAGATTGATGCAGTTGAGAAGTTATGTCTCTTGGGATCTGCCCTTTTTCTTTTTAATGAAGAATATAAAAGTCTCCATGTTTCTCTTATATTTGCTTATTTGTAAGCGTTTTATGATAACTAGTATTCTGCCATTCTTCAGAACTGAAAATTCGTATCCGTCCGAACCAACTTATTCTGTCTATCTTCTGAGGAGAGTAAACGCTCTTTTGTAATCGTTTCTGTAAATTGGCATGTTAAATGAACCGTTCGATAAGGTTGGTCCAATGCCACGCCTTGATTATATAGGAATTGCTTAATTTATTAAGAGGATAATGCTCTAGTCTCTGGTTGCCAGGCACCTGTCATTTTGGTGGCATTAGTCTAGTGGACCATGAGCGTCATTATCTGTTTCTTAAAAGCAGCGTCTTCGATGGAAAAGAATGCATTTGAATTGACAAGCATTATCGTTAAGTGGACCAATCCACGCTGGTGTTGTTGACAGGACAATTATAAACTCCACGTCTCCTCCCTTATAGGAATCCTGAAACATCACCCTGCGCTTTTTTGGCTTCGTGTCCTCATCTTCTTCGTACCAGTTGGCCCCACCCCTACGGAAAAATATAAGCGAATAAAGGCTCCAGTATATAAGGCAAAACTATGGATCTGCAATTCTGCATTGATCTAGCAGCCATTGAGTTTCAGCCGTTGCCTTCTTGGTCCTCGAAAACG
This sequence comes from Erythroxylum fimbriatum, assembly GCA_026770325.2. Taxonomy (NCBI): domain Eukaryota; kingdom Viridiplantae; phylum Streptophyta; class Magnoliopsida; order Malpighiales; family Erythroxylaceae; genus Erythroxylum; species Erythroxylum fimbriatum. The sequence continues at coordinate 6,275,639 of JANZLH020000035.1, read as the reverse complement.
CCCATTTATTTACTTCACATGACAAACTACAAACTATTTTGTGACTTGAATGGAACTCGTAAGAGACAGGCATACAGCATTCCAGTAAACAGAGAAACTCATGACGAGGATTCTTGTCCAAGACGGGACAACGCGGGTTGCAGCTATATGCAAATTATGCCAAGTGGCAAGGTAGGAACATCAATTACTCCTAAGCCATTAAACAAGCTAGAAAGGTTACTTCAGAGTTAAATGCATGTTCCGCCAACCGCCAACCGCCAACCACCATCCGCCATTTCGAAGAATCCTGAAGATGGATTTTATTTTATCAGCAAATCCAGGATAAGAAACAACTACTGCCCCAACTGTCAACAAATGTTATTCATTATATGCGCAGAATGCTCTATTTCAGATCCCGCTTGAGGACTGATCACAAGCCAAGCTTATACTGTACATAAGTAATGGGCAGATCACGGAGATAAAAGCATTAAAAAGAAATAATCACGTATTATATCTTGTATCACTTAGAAAATGGGAACGACCATCCATCCCAGCACAAAGTAACAACTTTATTACACAGTAGTTCAAATTCACTATACTCTACTTAAAGAACCCATATCCACAAATCTCTGCCACCAGGAAGAACAGGTATCAACACTTCTTTCACCAATACTTGGAAAATGCTGGCTAGCAGTCATATTCCCTTTGCCGAACTAGCATCACTTGCTGGAAACATTACTGCTCTTCAAAACATCTTTCCTTAACAGCCTTTATCTTCATATAAGTTTCCATGCTGCATCAGACAAATTTTGAGCGAAAGAGCGTTAATCAACGGTCCTGCAGAAGTACCAAGAACAAATTTTCACACAATGATGCCACAACTATTCATATTTCATTCATTTGCACTAGGGAAAAATTTACCTACAAGCCATTTTAACAGAATCAGATGAATTCAATGTAGTCCCATCAGTTATGGAGGACTGAACAACTTAAGTTTGACACCACTGAAGTTTGACTCAGGTTTATTCTGTAAGAAAAAATTACACTCTACAAATGCAAACTTGAGCAGTACTACTCAATCATGACAAGTGCAAACAACTAAACAAGCTTCATTATTTGACATTGAATAAAAAGCTGAAAAAAACCTACCAAATAGAATTTCTATTTGATAGTACCAGAAATAGATTTTTGAATATCTTAATGATCCAGAAACTATTAATGTTATTAAAAGCTTCATTTACAAAATTTCTATTTCGGGTTTGTGTACTTGCATCACAAAAACAAACGACTCCACTCATGGTTACTATTGTTAGTAAATGAGCGGGAACAGATCCTCTAACAAATGTGTGGACAAAATTAAGTAGCACAGCCCCAAATGATCACCCTAGACAGCTTAAAGCCTAAAACTCTGGATTTATCCCATTTTGAGGAACATGTGGCAGCATCAAACAAAACTATACTCAGTCAGATTTGTGACTACTGATTGGAATGTAGTTAACAATCCGTTGCAAGACTATCATTGGGGATAAGAGCTAGTTCGTCCCACCGAACCAGAGCCAGAAGATTTGCTTCTCTTAACTTTCAATGTAGAAGCTCCCACAAATTGCAATTACAATGGCAAACAAGTTGTTAATTGGCCGCAGACACCAAACAGAATCATAAGCGTGAAAAAGAAAATCTGGAAAATTTCCGCATTCATCCACTGAGAATCCACCCCAAGGCACCGCTTTATTACAGAAAATCAACCATAAACTTCTCATTAGCTGAACGCAAACCCCATATGTCAAGTCATCGCCGTAATAATAACTAAATACCCAACTGAAACTCATCGTTTGCACTAAAAAACGAAATCAAACTTAAACTCACAAATGACGACAGTAGCAGGAAACGAGCAGTTGAACTAAAAGCTATACATAAAAGTATCAGGAAGCTTGTAACAACACGCAAATAGAGATCACCGAAGCAGGACTAAGTTACAAGACACACGAGTTAGACAATAAGCATTCAGATACCTAAAGTTTCACGTAAGAAACAAAGTTCAATATCAATTGTACCCACATAACGCAGTAAAAAACAACGGACTTTAGTGAACAGTGGATACTAAACAATTAACATGATAAAATGGATATTCTCATCTTTCCATCTTCTTCCAAAACCCGAAAATTTTCAAACTTTCGCAAAATCCAAACAACAAATCGTCAACAAATTAAACAAAGCCACGAAGGATACCATCTCCGAGAATCTATGGAATTGCTATAAAGGACAAAACTTTAAATTACCAGGAATCTCCTTCCTCGGAGGCGGATGAGCCGTGGCATAACAAATAAGAGAACGACCCAACATAGAGATCATTGAAACAATCCCAGCGACATAAAACACCATCACCAATCCCAACACCCATGGCATCAACATAAATCCTATGAAAAACGTCACCGACCCACATAACATCAGCGTCAAGGATATTCCCAGCAGCAGCGACGCGAACCCCGCAGGAGACATCTGCGTCATCGCCCCCGACGACCTCCTCCTCGACTCCGACGACGATGGAGAAGACGAAACTGATGCCGGAGCTCGATCGGAGAACGGGATCGGAGATTGCGGTGAGCGGAGGAGATTAAGAACCAGAGTTGAAAGCTCATAGAAGACTCTGGATTGTTGATCCTGTTGTTGCCTTCGCATCATATTTTTCTTTTTTACTTTCTCGAGAAAAACAAAGGAAAGAGAGAAAAAGCTAAGAATTATACTAAGAGATCACCAAATCGAATCAAACCCAAACCGTTCAAAATTCAGTTAAAAACGAATTTGGATAAATTTTGCGATTCTACTCTTACATGATTCTAATAAATTCCAGGTAAGTGGATAAACACGGAACTCTTTCCCGACTTAAGGCACACACCCTTTCTGTATATATATCGCAGAGTTCTGATAGCGTATGCGTAAAGCGTAAACCTTTGTTTGTTTCTCGGAAAATTCAAAGAGCAAATAGAAGCGGCGTTGGTAAATTATGTACAAAATAAAAAGATCTGACACCTAAAATTCTTCAAAACAGATAATTCCAAAACACTCTTACGGTTTTGAATTCTTTTTTCCTTTTTTGAGTGAGATGTGTTTGGGTTATTTTTACGTGAAACTAGTTTGGTTTGGTAGTTACTTTATGTGTAAGGAAGGTTTTTTTTGGTTTGATTGTGTCCAAACGCTACCTCAGCGTGTGCAAAACACGCGATTCGGATGAGGCAAGACGTGGCAGGTTGGCGTCAGCTGACGTGGACCTTATCCGCAACAGATATTTACGACCTCATATTTATAATGGGTTAAAGCGCGTGGGTAAGTTGGGAAGTTGCAATGTGGCGGTTAAGTATTTGGGTATTAGTATTAGCAATTTTAACCGAGGGTAAGTTAAAGATAAAAAGGTAAAAACAGAAACAAAACAAAACGTAGTTGTATGAGCCACACAAAGACTCTATTTTAAGTGTCGGTAATAAAAAAGATAAAAAGGAAAAGGTAGGTTTATTCTAATTTTTAAAATTTTGTTAAATTAAAAGATAAAGTGAGAGTATTAACCGACTTTCAGTAAAGTTTAAATAAATTATTTTTTTGCAAAAAGAAAACGTTGACGTATGGACCAGTATTAAATAAGGTCGACCCTATAAAAGGACTCATCATTCATGTGCTGTTTTCAATCGGCAAAACGTAACGCTCATCCTTAACGTGAAAAAAACGTGACTTGGGCCGAAGATGCTTCTCTCGCTCTCCGCTGTCAATATAGGAGAGAGCTTTTGTTGTTTTTTCTAGCGTGTGCTGTGCTTATGAATGATGTCCGACTCGTAAAAGTCGTCGCAAGAAAACGAAGGAGAGGCCCACTGCTGCTCTTTTAGTAGACATCTCTGGGGTCGTATTAATTAATTGAACACGTTTCTAACGCTTCCAGCAAGCCGTCTATAATTAGAAGATGCATTAATTATAAGTATATGCTTTGCTCACTTAAGAAATTTATTTATGCAAGACATTATGATTATTATAATTAATTGGGTTAACTCCACACTATCAGAAAAACATTCATTCAATTATTGAAAATTAGAAAATAAAAAGGAAGGAACACGCGGCACTGAGCATTAAGTCATATGTTCTGTAACCAAAGGAGAATAGGAACCAGAGCCACCAAAAAAAAAAAAAAACTATAATCGAAAGAGGATGGGCATTTACTACACTTGTTGGCCCCAAAATTAGGAGGGAGACAAATGACCGCAATTAGAGGCAAGCATAAGATTGTGGGTTGATTTTCCATATCCTTTGGGAGGAACGTTAATTATATTTTAAATAATCTATTATACTAAAATAACCAATCACATACACGAAACTTTTAATTTATATTAAATCCAATTCATGCATAAGTTAGCTTCTTAAATTAATTAATTTCAATTAATAATTTAATGCTAGTTAATATTTTAATTATATGCATATGCCATTTGAACCACTTATGAAATGTGGTTGGGTCGGTCGTGCTAGGCCCAAGTCCAAACTTAGAACGACACATGGGTCGATCGGCCCATTCCTCAACGTTGACCTAATTCCTACAGGTATTTACTATATAAACTCATTATCTCACCATAAGAAAGGTACGAGACATAAAACCCTGTTTCTCTTTGTTTACAATCACCGAAACCTTTATAAAAAGACTGACTTGAGCGTCAGAGGGGCCTACCGGGAACCAACCCCTGACGCGCCTTTATTGTTTTGTAAGTGTTCTCTAGCCAAAGCTATTCAAGATCATGGATCCAAACAACGACGTTCCGTCCCAGCAAAATCGGGCTGAACCAAAATAAATATTGTATATTAATCATGCCTTGGATCACTAAGTTCATTCCTTAACCTTGTGACCTAACAAAAATTAGTATTTAACTTAATTGATGCATTTTTGCTCGAATATGGTACTCTGTTGTGAGAAAAAGCATACGAAATTCGATTGATAGAACCTAACTTCTTTCCAGCAATTCATTGGATTTTTTAGCTTCTAATTAACTTCCATCATCTATGAAAGTGTTATATATGATTCATATACACGGACATGTAATCACTGACGGAGCTATTTGGGGTCTAGTGGTACAATGGAGCCCCCAAGATTTTAAAAAAATTAAATATTTTTTATTTTTAATATATATATATATATCAAAATCTTTGATAACTGAACAAGATCCCCTCTTAAAGTGTGATGCGCCGCCATCGTCAATGTGATTTGTGAAAGATTATATGAAGAGAGGTGTTCCAAAATTTTTCTTTCACATGGAGGTGATTAGATATTAACCCCACAAAGTTTTAAACAAATTTCAAGGACAGATAGTACGAATAGCGACATGGAAAGTAGTCATGGACTTTTCAGTGACATCGACAGTTATTGAATTGGGATCTTTCTTAAAAAAGTTAGAAGCGGTGGTCCAATCATCTTCAATGGCATCTTTGTACAGTGGCAAGTAACGATCGACATGAGAAGGTAAGGTAAGGCTGACATGTATGACCGTTTTTCTTTACTTTTTGTTCTTTTGTTACTCTGCTTTTTATATCGACAAGTTTTATAATATTTATTCCACGACAGAATTTAGGGATGTTTCAGCGAATACATGTATTGTTGCGTTAGGGAATGAGTTTTTGAGGCTTATGATATTTGACAACTGCTACCTCTTTTATAGAATTAGTAAATATTGGTTCTAACTAATTTTTTATTTTGCAATTATGAAAAAATACTTTAAAAAATTTTGATATGAAAATTTTTGTGAAATCTATATTTTATTTGAACCCTCTTATCTTAAATTCTTGGCTCTGTCACTGCATGTAATTTTAGAGTTTTGAGACAAAAACGATTGTTTCCTTAAAAGTCTTTTAAATTAATACAACTTGCAACATGAGCTTGATTTAGAACGTGTCATTTTCTAAAAATTAAAGGTGAAGACACTGACATGTTAGTATGACAAAGATGTCTTCGCAGGAAGCATGGTTTGGTATAGGATTATATATAGATTGTGTCAAAATGTGAGAGAAGTAATGAGATACATGGGTTGAAAAAATGAGCATATTAGTGTGAGGTAAATGTCCTTATAGGAGACATGGTTTAAAAACGATTATGTCATATACCGTGTCTAAATGCAAGGAGATATAATGAGATCTACGATCCGGGTTACTCTCATGTCCTAAGTTGTGTCAGTATAATCAGTTTTATCTCAAAACGTGATTTATGGTGGATTTCTAAACTTTGGAAGGACTTTAGGACCCAATAGAGTTATGGTTATATTAGGTTGGGTTTGTTAAAGAGGCTATTAATATCAAATCGTACCAATTAGGATATACATATATAAATATATGTTGTAAACTTAATTGTTGAAGCCATCTTAATATTATCCAATAGTGATGTAGCTACTCTTTGATTCCCAAGGATATAGATGCACCTAATTAGTTGAACCTCGTTAAAAACATTTCTACATTTTTATTTTCTTATATTCATTACTTTTTTCTTGTTATTTATTTTCTCAACAAGTGGTATAGCATCGTTAAGGCAACAATGACTTTAGTTGTAAAGTTTAAAGTGGGAAGTTCAACCAGACTGGGAATTTTAGACTGTGACAACAAAGAGTGAAGGATTTATTGGCACAACAATGCATATCAAAAGGGTGGTAAGAGAATAAGTTAGAAGACATTGATGACCCTGACTAGAAAGAATTACAAATGTGACTAACTAAAATTGTACCATGCCATGGAGTTTGTATCCCCTATGGAGATACGAAAGAAATTGGAGAGTGGGTATATGTCAAAGTCTCTCACAAATAAGTTGCATATGAAACAGAAATTATATAAGTTGAAGATGCTTAAGGAAACATATCTAGAATAACATATCGATGCATGTAACTAAATAGTCAATGACTTGTTGAGACTCGAGGTGGCTATTAGGGGCGATGACAAAGTAATGATTATGCTATGCTTCTTACCTCTTTCCTATGAACATTCGATGACTATGCTCACATTAGGCAAGGAGACAATTAGTTTGAAGGATATCATTATTGCATTATTGACTCATAACTAATAGAGACTTGATACTAGTAAAAACTCTCAACGTGAAGGGTTGTTTGTGAGGGGAAGTATGATCATAAGAATAAGCGAAATAAGGATAGCTTGTCTAAGAGGAGTTCTAGATCTAAATCTAAGGGCAGAAAGACATTCCAGTTTTATAAATATGACTAAACAATACATATTATAAGGGATTGTCCAAACAAGAAAAGGTAGGATGATGAAAAGAAGTATGATAACTTGTCAAAATTTGTTAATATCGGGAAAAGTGGGACTTAGATTACAATGATAGGGATATGCTTTTTAACCAGTCACATTCAAGATTTATCAATACTAGATATGCTCACACCACATGACACCAAATAAGGATTGATTTGATACTATTGTCAAGACATTGTGTGTTGTTTGAAATATACCATATTTGAGGAAGAACTTAACTTCTTTAGATACCTTACATGAAAACAAGTTTGGTTATAAAATAAACAAAGATAAAATAAAGGTGGTGAAAGGTGCATTGATTCTGATGAAAAGGTTAAAATTGGTAGGAAATATATGTAGATTGATAGAGGTTACTACACTTAAGTCAAATGATAATAATCATATAATATGACACATACGTCTAGGTCATCTTAGTGAACGAGGGAAAAGGAACTTCATAAAAGAGCCTATTGAAGGGTGTCAAACATTGTAAATTAGATTTTCGCAAGCATTTATATGCTTAATAAATAGTCTAAGGTGGCTGATTGAGCTAAGTTTATATTACAAATTGGCCTCACTTTCTTAACTGTTTATGCACTTGTTGACTCCTAATTAATGAATTTTGTGCT
>JANZLH020000035.1:6237909-6254593 GCA_026770325.2 Erythroxylum fimbriatum | reverse complement strand
TTGTAGAATTAAATATCTAAAATGTAAATTCTTATAAGAATATTCATTGAAATACTAAAATATATAATAATCATATTTTTATATTTTTTAAAGTCATGTCCTTATAAGTCATTTTACACTTAAACAACTAATACTAAACAACTAATTTTACCAAACATCTTTAACAAACAGCTAATGTAATCCGCTGGTTAAATTAACTGATATAATCAGCTATCAGCTGATTGCCAAACATGGCCTCTGTATTAAATACACCGAAATGGATAGCTTGTGTGCTTCCGAAATTTTGGGCAGTAAATTTTCAGGCAGTTATGTTGCATCATTTTCTTGCAAAAGTGTGTTACTCTTCCTGTCATGTCACTAAATATGTATATTTGATGTCTAAATAATGTAATTTAATGTTCGTCTAAAAGATTCCGCCTTTTAACTCCAATGTGGGCCAGTGGACAATAATCAAAGAGCCCACTAGTGGTGAAAGAAAAGAGTGACTGAGTCTCAGTGAGATAGCATCAGTGTGTCACAATAATCATGCTTAGTCATAACAAAACCTCAATGATTTTGATTACACTTGACTCATGTCTTAGATTATTGAACATGCAAAATTAATGATCCTAGGACCTAGGTCTGATAAATCCTAGTACGTTATCGTCCTTTGGACCTCCACCACCAATTTTTATGCTCACTCAAAGCTTCTCCCTCGCTCTCGCCCTTTAATATCTCAACAAGCAAAGCCTGAATCTAGTTATATATCAACAGACATAACGTCTCTGACTAGTCCTTGCACCTCCCACGCTTCACTTACCAGCTAGCCGTTTGTTATCCACCACCAAATTCCCCAAAATGGGCTTCCTCTTCTTCTACGCCCTTCTCAGTATGTTTCTGTTTCTGGCTCCATGTGTTATCCCCAGAACCTTAATCCAAACCACCAAAACTACTTCAGTTCTTGATGTCTCAGCTTCCATTCAAAAGACCAAGTCCCTTTTCTCTTCTAGTCCTAAAATGACACTTCCCTTTACCCAACAAGAGACAACAACCTCCTCATATTCCTCCTCGTTAACAATGCAACTACGCCCCAGAAATTCGATTCACAAGACTTCACACGCAGACTACAAGTCGGTAACCTTATCTCGACTCGAACGCGACTCGGCCCGTATCAAGTCCCTCACAACTCGTCTAGATCTGACCATTAACGACATTTCCGTTTCAGATCTCAAACCAGACGGTACTAACTCAGACCTCAAAGCTGAAGATATCCAGAGCCCAATCATATCAGGAACCAGTCAGGGAAGCGGTGAGTACTTCTCCAGAATCGGAATCGGTAACCCACCCAGTCAAGTCTACATGGTGCTCGACACCGGCAGCGACGTCAACTGGATGCAATGCGCACCCTGCGCCGACTGCTACCGACAATCGGATCCAATCTTCGTGCCGACTTCATCATCCTCGTACTCCCCTCTTACCTGCGACACCAAACAATGCAAGTCACTCGATGTCTCGGAATGTCGGAACAATTCATGTCTCTACGAAGTGTCCTACGGCGACGGCTCCTACACTGTGGGAGATTTCGTCACCGAGACCGTCACACTCGGCTCGGTTTCTGTGGATAATGTGGCCATCGGATGTGGGCATAATAATGAAGGGCTTTTCGTTGGCGCCGCCGGCCTACTCGGACTGGGTGGCGGGTCACTCTCGCTACCTTCTCAGCTTAATGCTACAACGTTCTCTTACTGTCTCGTGGATCGTGACTCTGAGTTGGCATCGACTCTGGAGTTCAATGAACCGCTTCCTCGTAACGCCATTACTGCTCCGTTACTCCGTAACCACGAGCTCGACACGTTTTATTACGTTGGGTTAACAGGACTGAGTGTGGGCGGTGGGTTGTTGAAGATTCCCGAGTCCGTGTTTAAAATTGACGAGTCGGGTGATGGTGGGATAATAATTGACTCGGGGACGGCGGTGACTCGGATACAAACGGACGCTTATAACATGCTTCGCGACGCATTTGTTAAGGGTACAAAAGACTTGCCGTCAACTAACGGCGTGGCGCTGTTTGACACGTGTTATGATTTGTCGTCAAAGGGCAGCGTGGAGGTGCCAACGGTGTCGTTTCATTTCGCGGATGGTAATGTGCTGCCGCTACCGGCTAAGAATTACTTGATTCCGGTGGACTCGGTGGGGACATTTTGTTTTGCGTTTGCTCCAACGGCGACGGCTTTGTCGATAATTGGGAATGTGCAGCAGCAGGGGACACGCGTTGTTATGGATCTCGCCAATTCCGTTGTTGGTTTTGTACCAGACAAGTGTTAGTGAGTGACAGCTTTTTTGTTTGTTGAAAGTAAAAACAAGTCTTAACTGTAAAATTAGCAAGTAGAATGCTCGCTGGGTCTTTTCTTTTGGTGCACGGCTTTCTGAATATCTATAATGGGTCATGGCTGTGGCTGATTTAAGCCCAAGCAGTAAGCACCCAGCCTTTCCACAAGTAACCACATATATTTGATATGATATTATGGGTCATGCTACGACTGTGTACATGAATTTACATAATTGGAAATCACCGGATATCGCAAAATTACACGGGCGTGTAAAAGTTAACGGTCATGCACTCCTTCCGTGACGTAGCATATAGTAACACTTCTCAAAATAATTAGACTTACAATTATAGCAGTGGTTATAGGTTGATTTCACTGAAAGTGTTTGGTTAACTTCTGTTATGAAAATATTCAATGTTTAAGCTATGGAGGGATTGGTTTTCAAATAAGAAATTAAAATGAAACTAAACTAATGAAAATAAATTAAAGAAAACATTCTAAAAATGATGAAAGTGATGCATTCATTAAGGACTCGGTCATTGGTTCAATCTTGGCTCACACACAATTAAACATATTTTATTGAATTATTGTTTTCATACCTCTCTTAGCAACTATTAATTATAGGTTAACAATAAGCTTTGTTATCCTTGTTTTTCTTTAGTTCGTGTTTAATTAAGAAGAGCTTGTTAATTAAACCTGGTTATCGAACAACGTAGAACAAGCTCTCTAGATTTAATTGAACAACTACATTACAAGTTAGGAAAATAGATTAATCAAAGCAATAACCATACAAGCTCGGGTCATTTAACTTAGGTTACGTTATCCCTAATTATTCTAAACCATTAGTAGCTACAAACGAATCTTTGATGTATATGTATGTTTTATATATTCATTCATTATAAAATCTCAATTTTTATTAATCAATTGAAACTTGTAAGTTTAACAAAATTGAACACTCATTTTCTTTTATTTCCTTTAATCCTGTCATCTTTCATTAATTCATTTAGTTTCATCTTATTTATTTGATCAATGTATGTGCGTTTTATATATTCATCATTATAAAATCTAAATTTTTATTAATCAATTGGAATTTGTAACTCCAATTAATTAATTGAATTGATCACTTAAATTATAATGTTTTTCTTTCATATCTTATAATCTTATCTTTCTTCATTAACGAATTTAGTTTTATCTTATTCATTTGAAGATTTGATTAATAAATGTATGTTTTATATATCCATTCATTATAAAATTTCAATTTTTATTAATAAATTGAAATTTGTAACCTCAATTAATTGAATCAATCACTTTAATTATAATTTTTTCTTTCATTTATGATAATCTTATTCTTATAATCCTATCTTCATTTATTAATAAATTTGGCTTTATGTTATTCATTTGATCAATAGATGTACATTTTATACATTTATTTATTATAAAATCTCGATTTTTATTAATCAATTGAAATTTGTAACTTCAATTGATTAAATTGATTACTTTAATTATGATTTTTTCTTTCATTTCTTGTAATCTTATCCTTCTTCGTTAATGAATTTAGTTTCATCTTATTCATTTATTCAATATATGTACGTTTTATATATTCATTTATTATAAAATCTCAATTTTTATTAATTAGTTAACATTCTTAAATTTAATTAATTTAATTGATCACTTTCTTATAATCTTTTTTTATTTAATTTTCTATAATCTTAACCTCCTTCTTTAATGAATTTAGTTTCATCTTATTCATTTGATCAATATATATACATTCGTTATAAAATTTTAATTTTTATTAATCAAGTAAAATTTGTAACTTTAATTAATTAAACTGATCACTTTAATTATAATCATTTTCTTTCATTTCCTATAATTATATCCTCCTTCATTAATGCATTTGATTTCATCTTATTCATTTAATCAATGTTTTATACATTTTTTTTTAAGAAAAAGTTGAATTAAATTAAGTCAGAAAATGCAATTTGATGTGTACATGTACAAGAAACTCTCCCAATTTGATAAAATTTTATCCCTTAGAACGTCCACGAAGCAATTGTCACGCTGTACATTGTTGATTCAGGCTCCTACTTTGTTTTTTTTTTCTTTTGTGTTTAGTTTCAATTCCTTTTGATGCATAGGGCTCAGAAATCAGAATATAGGTTCTTTGTATATTCTAATTTAACAGCTATAGCCAAATAGCGGAAAAAAGATATCTTTTGGAGCCATTTTTACAGTTAGAAATACAATTAATTGGCCGTACGAGAAATTCATTTGTCGTTGAAGGCTACTCTTGAATAACAATTTGAACGGCAACCCCTGAAAATATTATTTTAAACAATGCGTTGATACTGAAACCTAACAGGACTTCAGTTTAGGCTTAGGGCTTCGGCATTCAAAAACATCTGCCTGTGAATTTTAGCCTCGAAAATCTGCAGTCACGACACAGGCAAGGCCCTGAAGCAATAATAGAATGATCTGTTGGAGTTATGATCAAGGCAAGAAGGAAAAATTGGAAGCAACTGTTGATACTGCGTGATGTTTTATTCAGGAAGGCTTAAGTGCCTTTAAATAGGCAATACAAAAACAAACGTTTATGTAAAGAAGAAAATATTCAGCCTAAAGAATCTCAACTACTGGACTAATTCCTCTGCTGTGAAAATATCAGAGGAAGACTTATTCAATATTATCTGTACTAGACACGTGAGAATTAAAAAACTCAACATTGGCTTAGGCAGGAGACGTTAGTTTTAGTTAAAACGTCGACGTTTTAATTTTGGCACAGAATAGGTACAGAATTGGCGGGACAGAGGATCTTATGCTAACTTGGGCTTGGTGATTATAATGACCTCCAGAGTGTCGCTGAATCGACCATGAACAGCTATCATTTTCTTATTTTACTGCCAAATCTCTGAAGAAGAAAGGAACCTGAATTTAATTATTAATATGCGTAAATCCTCAATATATATATGGGGGACAAAACCCTTCCACTGAATCCACTTCTTTTGTGGCCTGGACTAGTGGACTCATCCACTAGGAAGAATACACGGACAAGCTAATCGTGGTAAGGTCACTATAAAGCATGTGGCTGTACCATCATTGTGACCTAATTATAGATTAACAAAGTAGCAAAACGCCACCGTCCTTTGCTAAGTCACCGTTATTACCTGTCTCTTGCCCACAAGTAGTAAAACCTGCATGTATTTTCTGACACCTGGTTCCTTTTTCAGCCATTAATCGTTCCACGACGAAAGTTTTGTGGTTTTTATAACTTTAATATAGAATTGAACTTCTTCCGCTTATTAATTTATAAATGGAAAACTCATTACAATCGAATCAAGTAGTAAATGAAATGGAAGATTGGGATATGCAAAATTCCATATTTTTCATAGGTAAGAATTTTTAGTAAATGAAATGGAAGATTGGGATCAAAAGCTACCGTGGACTTGCCTGCAGTTTTTGATAAGCTTAACTCTTAGGTGCGTAGCGTCCAGATATGATCAACTGGCTATTAATCACCAAGGGCCAGTTTGACAACTCTTAATTACACTAGTATAACAATAGTCCCTTTCTTAATTTAATTTCAGAAATCAAACTTTTGTTTACTTTTCTAGGATAACATAAGATAATGTTCGATTTTCTTGTTTATTTGGTTGTTGTTTGGTGTGTAATGAAATGATGTAAGCCGCAATATGATGTTTTGTTATGTAATCTTTTCTTTTCACTCTCTTTAAGTTCTTTTCTAGAGATAAACGAACGCTGGAAAATAATTATTTTTTATAAATTTACATTGGATTAATTATTTTTTGTGGAATACTCCTCTTAATATTTTTCAGGTTATATGTAGCTACCTATTTTCTTCATAATTATTTTTTTTATTGGACATGGAAATACTCTTATTTTTAAATAGAGAGTACTCTTTACATATCTTGAGTGGATTAACAAACAATTTTTTTTTTCTCTCTAAACTTATAATGAACTTGTTGAATCTTTGTCTTGCAAGTAAATCATGTCAATGCTCAATCCACAAGCCTAAGTTTTGTGCATTAGACTCAAAGTTATCTAGTTTGGTTTATCTTAGAAGCACTTGATGTGGAGAAAGAAATTTTCTCGAGTGATTCTAGACAAACAATTACAGCAACTGTGGAACTACTACTACTACTTCCAATCCAAGGTCTTGAGTATAAGAATTTGATTCTTCATCTTCCTATCCAAATTAAAGAAACCTCACGAAAGATAAGTTAATTCCTTCAGGGAAGTCATTTTCTGGGTGTTACCTTTAAGGAACAGTCATTAGGTCTAGATGACCGTTTTACGCTTCTCATTCTGGAAATTCCATAGTTGGATTAATATCATAATATATTCTTTATTAAAAAAAAATCATAATATACTGAAGAAGTGATTACAATTAGGGCTTGAAATTGCAATGTTATTAGTGTTCTGATCTTAAACCAAACTGTTACATAAGTGCTTAAGTGTAATTAAACCAGCAAAAATTAAAGAAAAGGAAAAAAAAGTAACAAGAGCTTATGTGTATACTGAAGAGCCGTCTGGGCTAATGGTGGGGCCATGGAAGCCGAAAAGAGAGTAGGAATGTTGTATGGGCGGCTAAAAATATTAATGTTAATTATGTCATTACATTAACCATTTACACATAACTCTCTCTTTAATCATTTGTTCATCTTATAAGCTCACTCTCTCTAACCATAAATACCCACCATACTTCCCTGCTCCATCATCAGACTCATTCTCAGGCCTACCAGAAAAGACTTCATTTTGTTGAAAGTGAAAGAGCAGTTCTTGGAAGTACAGTAGCATAGGATATGGGCAAGGACGTAGAAGGTCAAGGAGGTGAATTCTCGGCCAAGGACTACCATGATCCGCCACCAGCCCCTTTGATTGACATAGAGGAACTGGGAAAATGGTCCTTTTATAGGGCTCTTATTGCTGAGTTCATTGCCACACTTCTCTTCCTCTACATCACTGTCCTCACTGTGATTGGTTACAAGAGCCAGTCTGATACTGCCAAGAGCAATGACCCCTGTAGTGGTGTTGGCATTCTTGGTATTGCCTGGGCCTTTGGTGGCATGATCTTTATTCTTGTTTACTGCACTGCTGGTATCTCTGGTGAGTTTACTAACTACCCTTTTGTTCTTTTGCTGCAGAGAATGGGTTTTATTTTTTTGTACTGACTATGTATATATATTTGCAATTGTAATATACAGGAGGACACATCAATCCTGCTGTGACCTTCGGTCTGTTCTTGGGACGTAAGGTCTCACTGATCAGGGCCATCATGTACATGGTGGCTCAGTGCTTGGGAGCAATCTGTGGATGTGGTTTGGTTAAAGGTTTCCAAAAGGCATATTATAACAGGTACGGTGGTGGAGCCAATGAGTTGGCTGATGGGTACAACAAGGGCACTGGCTTAGGTGCTGAGATCATTGGTACTTTTGTTCTTGTCTACACTGTCTTCTCTGCCACAGATCCTAAGAGAAGCGCCCGAGACTCCCACGTCCCTGTGAGTACCTCCCTGTCTCATAAAAAAATAATCCTAAAATAAGTCATGGTTGTGTTTGTTCTTTCAAACCTTGGAAACATATAGATATCTATATGTATACTTTTTAATTATATCCCAACTGCAACATCCAAGCTTAATAAAAGGTCTAAGCATAACTCCGACAGCCGATGTTTACATGATAGAGTATGACCTATGCATGAATCTGCTAGAATTAGTTTCATTACTATTGCTTTTTTCGTTTTCGTTGCAGATTTTACTGTGTTACATAAAGATGGTGGTATGTGGGGGACTCTACCTGCTGCACAATCTTTATAATTCTTAAAAGTTTATTAGGTTTTCTGGTTCAGAGAGCAATTAAGTAGGGCAAGGGATTGAAAGGACTAAATCACAAACTTCATGTTGGAAGTATATTTGATTTGAGAGAAGTATAGGATTTATAGAAAATTTTATGAACAACACAAACAAGGTGTATTTGGTCCCTTACTGACTGGAATCTAGTAAAACTTCTTCATGAGCTGTTCCACAATTCGATGACTTGATCATCCTAAGGTTGCGGTTTTCCTGAACATGGTCAAACAATGTAACTGATATTCTTTTTCAAATTGTTCCTTTGAAATGTTCAAGGTCTTGGCACCTCTTCCAATTGGATTTGCTGTGTTTATGGTTCATCTTGCCACGATCCCAATCACTGGGACTGGCATCAACCCTGCCAGGAGTTTCGGAGCCGCCGTTATCTACAACAAAGAAAAGGCCTGGGATGATCAGGTACATTCATAAAAAATATTTCCCTATCCCCTCTTTGAATTTCTCTATAAATCTGTTTTCTGATGGAATTTCATATCATATTTTTGCTACAGTGGATGTTCTGGGTTGGACCCTTTATTGGAGCCGCAGCTGCTGCATTCTACCATCAATACATTCTAAGGGCTGCAGCCATTAAGGCACTTGGATCCTTCAGAAGCAATGCTTAAAGTCGTCTTTAGTTTTTTCTTCTCCCTTATTTATCAGAGAAAGATGGCGATAATGATGAGAATGCTTTAAGCAGAATAATCAGTGGAAGTATGTCTTCTTAGGAGGGTCACCTTTCACAGTTCCTCTCTCTTTAGGGCTTTACAGGGAGAGAGTCTGGAAGGCCACGGAATTGTAGATAAAGGGAAAAAATGTGTTGGTCAAGGGTGTATTGTCTTCCATTCCTGTTGGTCTACCTAATACTATACCTACGGGTGATTGTATTCAGTGCTGGTGTTATTTAATATTTACACTTATTTACTTTACGTGTGGTGAACTGTTGATGTTGTCTTGCAAATATAAATCTAGTTAAATGGATCCGTTTTCTTTTGCCTCAGTTATTTCCTTCCCCTTATCATCATGACAAGTTCATTGTTTGAAAAGAAAGATAAACCCACCAACCAAAGTTAATGACCAGCTAGTTAAAAGCCATTATAACTAAGATGAATGGAAAATTATGCCAGAAAATGTAGGAAAGTTGTTTTCTTGATTCAATTAGAGGAGTAAAAGTTCCATAATTGACAAGGGAAGTGCCCTCAAAGTGACATCTTACATAAAGAAGAAAGAAGACGAAGAATAATAAAGAGGGCAACGCAAATTAGATTCTCCCAATGGCTGTCTTAGCTCAAGAATCAATGTGAATTTAGATGGATCAGAGCAAAAAAGTCATAGACCCTTCAATAATTTTTTTTATTGTTATTTTCAAAGAAGTGGAATTTTCTCTTGACTAAATTAAGATGGCATCAGAATAAATGAGGAAAGAATTGGGGAAGAAAAAGAAGAAGCTGATTTCCTTTCTCCCATTATCTCAAGACTCATAGTAGTAAGACAAGTTTGATTCTTCCAGCACTTCGAGGCCATTGTGGGCATTAGGAATAATTATAGCAATGTTTATGTTGAAAACATGGTATTGTCGTATCTGTTCTTATTATCGACCTATTAAAAAATACTTTCTCCTATTTAAAATAAGTGTCGTTTTAGAGGGATTTTAATTATTCAAAATAAGTGTTGTTTGTGACTTTTTATGTATATTTATGGTTTTACTTCCAAAATTACCCTTTAATTTCTCTCACATCTTAATTACACAGATTACACAAATTATATTTTCAAGACACTTTAATATGTAATTAATAAAGGTATATCAGACATTTCATTAACTTTTTTTAATAAGTGTGCATTCCTTTAAAACGACACTTATTATAAATCGGAGGGAGTATTATTTTACGTGTATTTTTTATCCTGTACTGAACTAAATCTCTATTACTCAAATAAATGTATTTTATTGACAAACGAAGATAGTCTCTTCAAAATATTAAATGTAGTATTTTTATTATTATTTCATTTATCTTAAATAATTAAAATATTTAGTTAATACAAAATTCAAGTATAATTCCGGACGATATTTTATAGATTTTAGAAGTAGGTATAATTTTATTTTAATATAAATTACTGAGTTGGGATAAGTTATAGTTGGAGGTTGATTGCATCCTGCAGTAAGAAGGACACCTGGATGTAATTAAATATTTATTACTAGCTAGGGAATGCCTCAACGGCCGTGACTAACTAGAGTACTAAAAATAGAAAGCAGAGAGAGGGAGGGAGCTGCGCCTCCTTTTCCTTTGGGCCTCTTCTGAGTCCGACTGGACAAGAGATGGATAGTGTTTATCTCGGAACGACAATGGTCATTGCTCATTAGTCATGTCGGGTTGCTTTCAATCACTTCTCTCTCTCAGTGTTCGTACTGGATCTGTCATAATCACTACCTAAATTCCTCCTTTTTACTCAAAAATATCTTGCTGCGCCTTTATCAAAAACCAAGACAACACCCAGAGGAAACTAGTCGGTTTGCCGACAGTTTCAGAGTTATCCGACGATTATTCCTCAATTGAACTGTTTTTAATACTATAATTAAATGTAATAAGAAATACGATATACGGATATCGTAAATTTTACCGCTTAGCAATTACATCAGTCATATTTTATAAGACTTTATTAAACAAGTTCATTTTTATAGGCTAATAGAATAATATAAGGATGTTATGTGTGACCTTCTTAAAAGAAATAAGGACAAAAATGTGATAATAAGAGATAAATTAAAAATACCTAATATTATAGATAAATTAAGAGAGACAAAATTTAGGTAGTTTTAACGTGTTAATAAAAAATAGCTGGACATTCCAGTAAAAAGATATGAGAGGATCGTACTTAGAGACTGTAAGAAAAAAATAAAGAGATCTAAGAAGAATTAAGGAGAGGTGATAAAAAAAAGATATGACAATATTGGAAACTGAGAACATGAACCATAATAGAAAATTTTGACGTGTTAGAATTCAGGTAAAATCTCTCGTAAAAAGAAGATGATAATTTTCTTATATTTTTAACTCCAGTCTATTATAATTAATTAAGTGATAATTACATATTATTATTATTATTGGTGTTGTTATTGTTGTTTTTTTACTATTATGTTTATTATTATTATTATTACTGTCGTTATTATTATTATTTTTTATGAGCATTAATAGTAGTATGATTATTATTATTAACAGTAGTATTTCTATTATTATTAGTATTATTTTATTTATATTTTCATTATTATTTATATATTAGTTATTTTTATTGTATTTTGTTGTTATTATTATTATTATTTTATTATTATGTTTATCTATTTTTTTATTTAAATTTGGTTTTTTAAAATATCCTTTTATTATTTATTAGTTACTATTTTTATTTTTTATTTTCATTTATTCATGTAGGTTATTTTAAAACAACCTTTTTATTAATTAGATGTAAGATTACATATTACTAAACTTCTCTAAACTTCTTATATGAGCAGAATTTTTACTAAATGTTATTATTTTTTTTGTTTAACTTTAAAAGTGAAATTACAAAAATTTAACTTATTTCTATGGATTGGGTCGTTGAATTCTGTCGGCAAAAAAAAAAAGTGTTCCAAGTTATTAATTGGGCCAAGCAAAGAAATAGTGGCTTTGGTGTCTGGAGTTTAAGACGAAGAAGGACGTTTAGGTGAGGCCCATTTACCTCTACACGGGCGGCGGTTCAGACGCAGGCTTAGATCGAAGACAGACAGCTGGAATCTGAGTCTTGCTGGGCTGATGTGATATCATGAGAACTGTTTTAGTTACAAAAGCCTTCAAATGGTTTAACATCAGATGCAATGACAATTATTCTCCAAACACAACAGCACCTGAAAGAAGAAGAGCAGTGCTGGAATACGTACACACAAAGACATATGAGTAGTCCCATGTTCTAAATAATAAATAACACATAATCTGCTACAGCATATAAATATATAGTTCCATATCCTGGAATGGCATTGGCATGCAAGAGATAAGTTTGGTGATTAGTTCTGATAAAGCTTGCATGCAGTCTTGCTTATGGTCATGGTAACCATCCGGTCATGTAATTATTCACACTTGGGCCAGCTGTGACTACTGCTATTTGATCAGCAGGCTGATACCTGCAATCAATCACATCAATATAATATACTTATATCATGTTTCCAACCAAAGATCTACGATGGCCTCAAGTTTTCATTTGGAAAAAAGCATTCACAGATTATTATGCATACCCAATATGTAATGTGGGTTCACACTCCAGTGGATGGAAGAAACCATCTGCCTGAGGTTGACCGGGTGGGCGGCCATAACCTACGTCTTCTGCGCATGGATTCAACTGGAGTGAACTTAGCTGGTATCCTTCCATCAACTGCCAAAATACAAGAAACTGTCATGCTCTTGCTATAACCATGAAAAAGCTATTTCAGTAGCCAAGACATTAATTTTTCCAGTCGATGTTAGAGCCGTAACTTACCCTTTGTTTCAAGGTTTTATTTGCTTCATTCAGCAAGTGCTCCTGCTTATATGAGAATGTATATAAACTTTTGGCGAGGATTCAATGAAAAGAGGTAAAAAACTATGAAGATATCACCATTACCTTACGTTGAAGATCAGTAAGCTGATCCAGCATGTATTGTGTCTGCAACAAAAAAATATAATGGAACTAAGATGTTCGCTGTTAACCTGATGGAATATTTCTTTCGAGCTTTGCTTGTCAAATATTTCACGATAAGTAGTAAAGAGTTTGCATTAGCAATATAAATAGCTAAGAATGTTTTCTATGTATGCTCATGTTTCTCGAGGAATTTCATTCTACTGTACAAAGATGTGATATCAAGTTTATCTTTTCCGGGCCATTATCAAATCACTGATAGCATCATCTGAAAAATCTCATCAGATGTTAATGGTTTTGAGGTGATACCCGTGTTGATCTAATCTGCTTCAAGGAAGAATCAAGCTGTCTTTCAAGTGATTCAAGCTCCTTGCTGCTTAGAGGGCCAAGATCTTCCCCCAAGAGATTCCTAGAAGTAGTACTCATATTAGCACTATTCGTTTCTTCATTAAATAAGGACTTATCTTATTTGGAGAAGATCATGATTTCAATATCATAATTGAAAGGATTATAGTTTACCTTTGTGATCTTTGGAGGGCTTCATATCTTGCTTTAAGCTTCAGATATTCCTGCTGGCTACTTAACTCCTGCTACATTCACATAAAAAACATTTACTAAAACCCGGATACCTAAAGCTTTGTAAGTGCCACATAGTATGGTAGTTGCGTTTTCAAGACCCTGATCAATTAACAGAATCCATGATTTGGAATGCATCTTACTCTGGTTATCTTCATTCAGTTGGTCATCATATTAAACTGTATTAGATTTAGATATAGTTAGATAAAAACCCTTCAACGACCATCAGACCATATACGAATCAATGGTGGAGGGGGATTTTGTAGTTATTAGATCCCGGTTGAAACTCTTCTACAATTTGTGAGAACCTAAGGAAACTGTTGAAGTTTATCATCTACAGTCACGTTACGTTGAGAATAATGTTACGTACGTTAACAATAATGTTGACATGATTCAGATCATTCATATTTCATTTGCCAGGACTATTTAGAGGAGGAAGGATCAAAATAGTCAACTATGTGTGCTTTATCGAATTTCAAGTGAAAAAAAAAGCAATTGTGTTCAATGTGACCACTGTTACAATCATAACAAATTAGAATAGCCTAATTACAGTTATAACAACCTTCAAAACCATTACACCAAAATTGTGGTTATGGACTCAGTTTATAACTTTGATTAAGAAAGAACGAACACATATATATTCACAATATCAATACTCCCTCCGATTTATAATAAGTGTCTTTTTAGATATTTTTTAATTATTCAAAATAAGTGTCATTCATGAGTTTGTAGGCATGTTTATAATTCCAAAATTAACCTTTAATTTCTCTAACATCTTAATTACACAGATTATATTTTCAAGACATTTTAACATGTAATTAATAAGGGTATATCAGACATTTCATTAACTTTTCTTAATAAGTGTGCATTTCTCTAAAACGACACTTATTATGAATCGGAGGTAGTATTTGATTTATCCGCTCCAAAGTTTATAAAAAGGAGGAGAATAAGGAAAAAAAGACTTCTTCTTTTTGTTTAAAATGTTCAAAATTAATATTTTTAAATAATACTTACGTTATATTACGGGATTTTTTTCAGACGTCGCTTCATTGCGAAATTTCGGACTAGGTATGATGATAGTAACGATGAAAACTTACGTTACATCTTATTAAAATTAGAATTGGTTAAATCTTTATATTAATTAAGAATAAGACTGTGTATTTTTAGACCTCTTCAAACTCTACGTATTATCGTAATTCTTATTAATCTGTTGTTATTTTTGTTGTAGGCTTGTAGCGGATTTACTTATGTTACAATCATATCTTATAAATTTTCAATTTAAGTACTAATTAAATGGAATATTAAAATACAAAAGGAAGATAAGGAGAGGAAATGATTTACAATTATTTAAGAGCAATAATTTTGTTGGTGGAAATAAAGTGGGTCAAAGACCTGTTGACTGACACGGGGAGACACGAGGATTGTTGTTTCCACAACAAACCCCAATCTCGCTCAACTCCTTTTTCATCCCACTTTTACGATTTTACCCTCCAATTGTAGTCGAAATCACGTTGTCTGACCTTAGGCTAGACTACGAGGGTGGACAGCGTATCGGGTGGGTCCAGAGAGAGACACGCCTCCTATCCTATGCTGATTTGGGAAAATGACCGAACAGGCCTTCCACGCCAAAGAAAGCGACACTAAAAATGTGATAAGGGTGCTTTGACTGTATTACCCTTTTAGCTCCGGAGTGTCTTCTTCCAAGGTAGCAAAGAAATCTTTGTGGTCTAAATGTTATCTTGGTAAATTCAGTGTACGGCTCCAGCCATCGTGGTTCGCCTGGCTTTGGGCACAGGTCGATGAAAGATTCAATGAAAGAGGGCACAAGTGAGTTCGCTAAGTGGTTCTTCTTATTTAAGTAAAATTGTGGGTTTAAATCGTCTTTATATATGCAGTCGTTTAAAATTTAAAATCTTCTACGAGAGATCTACCCATCTCAAAAATTAATCTGAATGTAAATAATTTAAAAGTACCTTCTTACAATTAAAATTTTCCTAAAATATCTCGTAAAAAAAAGATTCAATGCCAATGATTTAAGATCCGTGTCGCTAATGATGTGTACGTAACTCGGTACAGTAATATCAACTGTGGAAATATGTATTTTAAATATATTACAAAGTTTAAAGTAATAGTACAAAATATTTTTTAGATAATTTAAAATAATAATGTGACGTATGCTTAGTTACCAAATAGAGAGATAGGGCGTCATTTTCTAATGGCCTATCGACGGACCATTGCATGTTAGGTGTTACTTTTATTTTCCTCATCTTTCTTTGTCCTAAAACTATGTTCATGTTCCAAATTCATGTATGGTCTCATTAACCTTCATTTGTACCTATCATAACAAGCTTTGATGGCAACAACCACCAAATGTGTGTTTTGCCTTTGTTGAATTCAATCTATTTGAGTTCAATCGAAAGTGATTTAAGTCACGAAATTATTCTCTTAGGATTTTTTAAATTCAAATAAAGGAATTGTAAATTAATTCAATTTTAAACAATATTAAAATTTATAAATATTTTTTAGATAGTCTATTATTTATTTTAATCGTTAGATTGCTAATTAATTTATTTAAAATATATAATTCATGAAATATTTGGATGCATTCATTAACTGTTCTAGTGTATATACAACAATAATTTAGTAAAAATTTCACTAAATGTGGTGTCTAGGTAGATTCAGGAGTATGCAACTTTACTTCTAATTAATAAAGAGATTATTTTTATAGATCAACGTAAAAAAAAAGAAAGAAAAATATATGTACACTAAATAAATAAATAACTAATAACAGATATATTCACATAATAAAATAATAATGATAAAAATTAATATTCAAATTATGCATAAAAATATAAAATATAACAATAATAAAATAAAATAAAAATAATAAAATTTATTTATTAATATTTTTTACAAACAAACCACTATTAATAATAATAGTAGTCGTTCATTTATCTTAACCAACCATCATAATTATAACGATAATATCCATTCTTATTCTTCACTATATTCATTCTCATTCTTATTACCATTACCTCATGCGAACCAACCGCCCCCCTTAATGACATGAAAAACAATACTCCCTCCTATTTAAAATAAGTGTCATTTTAGAGGAATACATACTTATTAAGAAAATTAATGAAATGTCTGATATACCCTTATTAATTACTCCCTCTGATTCATAATAAGTGTCTTTTTAGATACATTTTAATTATTCAAAATAAGTGTCATTATTAAATTTATATGCATGTTAGATAATTTTACTTCCAAAATTAACCTTTAATTTCTCTCACATCTTAATTACACAGAT
>JANZLH020000035.1:6205849-6220943 GCA_026770325.2 Erythroxylum fimbriatum | reverse complement strand
ATAAATACCAGTGTGATTGTTTGTTCTGTCTTGGGTGGCATCCATGTATCCTCCCAGGGGGTATTTGGGTGTTACATAATTAATTAATCTCATTATATATATAATATGAAAAATATGAGCCGGTCTTTACACAGGGTGGGATAATGGCCGATCTGGCCACTCAGCAGGTATGTTCTTCTGTCTGATAGTGCATTTCATTCCTGATTTTTTTTTCGTTCGTTCCAGTTCTTTTATTCTTGCTTCTGTTTTCCTACATCATTATTTTGCTTGTCACATCTGCACGTGGGTCTACTGAAAAATATCCTCTTTATTATGTAGGGATAAAATTGCGTACTATAAGACTTCTCCAAACTCTGCCTCACTGTGGGACCTTAGACTGGGTGGAGGATGACGATGAAAAATATAAACACCCGTAGCAAATGGATATTCGTTTACATATGATATTAATTATATTGCTCAAATCCCAAGGCAGTTACAGCAATTTCAAAAACTATTACATATATTTGATTTTTAAAATCAAAAATAAGGAAGAAAAAAGATAGTAGATAAGAATTACACAACAAAGTTCGTCCTTTAACATATGGGAAAAGAGAAATCAGTAACGCTTATTTTATATCTAACTATTTAACAGAGACAATTGCTTTTTTTAAAAAAAAAAACATTAGACAACCAGTTTACATGCAAGTGGCTTCCGCTTGTCTTAAATTTCAAAGGAACATATATTACACCATCTCAAGCTTTCAAATTGTAGATTGTGAATTGTGAATTGATAATTATGATATTGTAAATGATGCAAATAATATAAATGTAATTGTGATAATCATATATATTGTAACTGTAAATATTTCCATCAGTAATTTAAAACTTTGGAGAGTTCTAAAACGAAAAACTTGAATACTTATACATACATGATTTTGGTGGAGTGAACCTATTGAACAACAAAGTTGAATTGTATTTTATTTTTATGTGAAGAAAAATATCAGGAAACCATTATTTTATGTGACTTTTATAATAATAACTATCGTTTAGAATGTGCTCTGCCTCTGTGTACTTGTTCTTTCCAACTGCTCACTCTACTGTCCCCGAAAAAGCTGAACTGAAGGTTATCTGGGCATAATCCAAAGGCAGGATCGATATTCATCAGATTACACATTCGTGTGTATTTGTAAGTATTGCTTTGGTGGGACAGGTGCAGCACTGTTGTTGCAACTTGCAAGTTCAGTAGCTATGTATCGTTTTACATATTCCATGGTGCATTGAAAATTGTTCTTCGCAGACTTGGAGGTCTCAATATATATTGTGGCAGGATGAGGGTATCAAATGAATAAATGGGTTTGCATGTGTGTAGAACAATAGTGGAAGGTAAAAATCCAACGAGTATAGTTGTAATGTTGGTGGGGGACCGATGATAGCACATCAAGTACATTTAAACAAAAATCAAACCCCACATGGATTCACGGAGAAAGCTAAGCATAGAGCACAGCATTTGTGGTCCAACCATTTAGGACTTGACTTGCTGGTGGAGCCTTGCCATGTTTGTCCATCAGCCAGGTGATGGTTAAGTCTAGATTGTCTCATCCCAAAGAAAAAGCTGGGCAAGGGAGTGATTGTGTGTTGACATTTTTAGTTTTCAACTTGGTAAGTTTTCGTGTAATTTTTAGCCCACCACCTCTGTAAACAGACCGTGAGAAATTGAGAGAATGAGACATGACACAAAATCATACATATATGAGTTACATCTAAGCCACTGCACTGCATAAGTTTCCTGCACTAGCACAGGATGGATAAATGTAAATGAAAAAGATGACAAAGAAGTACACCATACATAAAAAGTGACACACACTCGAACTTTGAAGAATGTGATAATAGTGCACTAAATAGGTGGGGAGGTAAGGTACCAAAAGTTGGATAAAAAATGAGGTAATCTTAGACACTCAAAGGAGGTATTTCCAGTAATGACTTAAGCTTCTACTACATGTCACTTTCTCATTTGATTGCGACTACCGACCACGTCTCTATGTCTTTCATTTCAAGTCCTTCAATCATCAACCTCTTTGTGGGGCACTCTGCATATGGCTTTAGTAAAGACTTTTAAGTCAATCTAATGAAGGCACAGCACAAAAATTAATATTGAACCAATGTCCAGCGTGAAAAACAATATTGGGCAACAGTAATTGCTCCCCATAAATAACTATGCGCTGTCAGTTTCCAATATGTTTCTCCATCTACGGTTTCTAACCAAATTTGCCAGCTATTTTTTGTGGTATGGTACATAGAAGAAACTATCCAGCATTGGTTGTCTGCTTTCTTTCTTTCTTCCTCTTCTGTAGTTTGAGCAAAGTGGTCAACAACATTAGTAGAAGTTTCAATCCCAATAAAGTTGCTTTAACTCATCATCTCTGTGAATTAATAGAAACACTAGTTTGATTTCAAGGTTTAAACTAAAAGCTCAAAAAGGATACGCCATCTACTTTCAGCTTCTTGTGACCTCATATGACTAAGTCCATCAACAGATAGAATTGGCCAACGTTACCCTCCAAATTTACTCATCTTGAATGTCAAATTTTAAACTATTCCATCTCTGCAGTGCTTATACAAGTTATGAATTTGTAAGTTTGGCATAAGATTCCTGGCTCTTGCATTGAATAGCAATAAATAAATTCTTGAGTTCATAATGTATCCATTTGAGATAAACAATAAAATTAACTAAGTAGTTGTTATTTTTTAAATACGTAATAATGAAAATTTTGAGTATGTAAAATAATTCATAAGTTTTTATTTTAAATAAATTATATGATAAGTTATTAATTTAAAATTAAACAACTAGTAATAGACTATGACAAAATAAATTCCAGAAAACTTGGAAATCAATTGGTAGTTCTTTGGGGAATCCCGTCACTTGAGCTAACCCTTGGCCCTTGCGTGTACAGTTTACCTTCATGGACATCGATGCATATCGTTGAGGTAGGTCAGCCACGGAAAGCAGCTGGCTATCCATTTTTCTCTGGTCCCTCTTGGTGTCTCCTGAAAGAAGCAACTTCAGTTGAAGACTAAACTTAAGAACCATTTGTTTACTGAAGAAGACTGATGAATTGCTAACCTTGGGGAAACTCTGAAACCGAGTTACCAAGAATTACCAGACTAAGAAACTCTAGTCGTGGTTTGTCTGCAAGCCTTTAACTTAAGTAATGCCATTTATTAAAGACGATAGTTTGGGATAGTAACGTAAGGTGGCTGGTTGGGACCATCAAGTTTGATGGAAAATTGATGGGCCTAGTAAAGAAGGGGATTGAATGAAGTGGGTCCATCCCCTACTTTGCACTGTCAGATTTCTTTCCATTTTAAGGCAAACAACGATCAACGTCACCCATTATGACACGTGGACCTTATACTAATTTTGGGTACTTTTCTTTAAAGAAGTCACGTCTTTGTGGGGCTCTTTATTGGCCTTGCAAGTTGCAACTCTAATCCCCTTTGTCAACTTTCTCTCCTTTCTTTCGGCTTACCCACATTCTTACTTTACTTCACCCGGGTAAAGTCTCTTTTCATAATTCATTCTTACTTTTTGCTGGATAGTTTGTGTGGATCTCTTTTAACGCGTGGTTACTAATATTTTTTAGCAATAATTTATGTCTCAAGTGATTAGAGTTTTGAACCTTACCATTCAATCCCTTTTTCCTTTTTGTGGGATTTCAAGATCTGCTCTTGATCAATGAACATGAACCTTTTGAACTATACGTGGAAGCAAAAGCTTCACTAAGGTTCTATGCAAAAACTGCAGATCGACTGTCAAATGTCCTGGATTCTGCAGTTTGGACTTTGGATTGAGCTTTTGGGGGAGAAAACTCTTTAACAAAGGAAGCAACTGGAGTCACCTTTTACACCAATAATGCCCACTTCACTTTTTTTTCCCCCTCTCAACTACTGCACATGGGAAAAGCAGGGCCTAAACAGCGACATCCATATTCTCTGCCAAATCTAGTACTATTATTGAAACCAGCACAATAATTAAGTGCCCTTTATATATATCCATGTTATATGTTTCAGCTCATCTAATGGTTAATTGAGCCTAATTTACACTTCAAATAAAGCTTGTTTGATTTTAGACCTCAAATTCCATTTCATTTGTTCTTAGATGGAAAGAGATTTTGATCATGAAACGAAAGGAATTGTAGCAATGAAGTCCTTTTAATAAAAATTCTTTAACAGAGTTAAGTGCTACAAGTGAGAAATTAAAACTTTCTTTAATAAAATCAAATATTAAAAGTGAGAAATTAAAAATACTTAATCATTCGATAAATTATTTATAAATTTTAAAATTGCATTAATTATAAATAATTTTTTTAAAAGAGAATCCACGAAAACGCTCTCTTTTAGTTGAGGAAAGAATCTGTCTGGAGGTTATTAGCATGTTTTCCAAGTGATTTAGACCATAACAAGTGAAGTAATGTCGGTAAAAGTATTCATACTTACTGTGGGCGGTTTCCAGATTATTGTCCATGCTAATCACCTTAGAACCTTCACTATTTGTGGACAAATTAAGGATAAACAACCTGATTTTTGGTACAAAACCAGAGTTAACAGACAACAAGGAATGTTATAGAGACGTCTGCGTCATTCATGTGGAAGTAACATATACATTGAGTATATGATCTTTAGTACAAAAGGTGCTAAGGATAATGTTGCCTCCTTTTATACTTCATTACGGTACTGTTCACTCCCTTAATTAAGCGCTAATCATAAACTGGTTTCAGATACACATCACCTTTTTTCTTTTTTCCTACACAAGTAAATACCAAAGTTATTTTAATTATGTTCGCATATCTATGTGTTCTAATTATCACAACCAAGTCACCAATTCTAATTTTTGTTTTTCATCAAATATGATTAAAAAAAAGTTGGGCACATATTTTTTTTGGTAAATCAAAAAAATAAATTAATAAAACAAAATATGTACAAAGAATTCACATACTAGTGTCACACAAGGCACAACTAGTTAAAAATTAGCAATTAGCCTCAGAATAGTTCAAGATAAAAAGTTAGAGACACTGTAACTATGGAAGAAGCAGTCCAACACCCATTCAACGTCATAGACACAAAGAAACGCAATTAAGAAATTTCAAACCCATAATAAGCAAGCGAAAGAAGTTGGGCACATATTCGTTACTGTGTTGCCAACTTTTTTTTTTGGGGTCATATTTGATGAAAAATAAAAATTAGGGGATTAATTGTTATTGTTTTTGTAAAATATATTATTGTCATTGGAATTTTACGTCGGCTTTTATTCTTTCATAAATATTTGATCAATTTTATTATAAATAATAAAATTAAAATTAAATATCTAACGCCAAGAAACATTACAATTTTCTTTTTTTCTTTTTAATGAAAAGGAAGGGATGTGATACGACTTTAGTTTGTGCCTTTGCTTTTATCTTGGTGGGCCTGGCAATTAGGAAAATTCTCTTCTCCAGTCTGTAAGGCACGTAACATCAGGTGGAGGGCCCTTTCACTGGAAAGTGGAAACAAGTAGCTCTGGGAAAATGATAATATGAGAAAAAACAAAGACAAATAAGACAAGAAAGGGTAACCTTTTTAAGCACATCAAACCTTCTTTTCTAATTACAATAAGGGTGACCTAAACCTTACAAGAAAATAATAATATTTCCATTAATTACTTCATCATAATTAAAATTGTTCTTGTTTTAAATTATATATTAGTATTTACTTAACTTTCCCTAACAAATTATAAACATTCCATTTATAACATGAAAACGGAATGTTTATTTTCATATCAGTTTTTGTATTTATATCAACCTTTTAAATACTCGTTATAATTAGGTTTATTATCTTTAACTTATTGCAGTTGAGTTTGCATGTCTTTACGTATCAGTTTTTATTATGGGTCAAAAAGTCACAGCATTTGAGACACTGTAAAACAGGAGGATCACCTCTGCCTGATCTGCACATAACCATCAGGACATTAATTAACACAAGGTGCCCGATCTGCACATAACCATCAAGACACTAATTAACACAAGAGTACCATTCATATCTGTTTCTGGGCTAGACTTATCAAATTTATTATTTGCCGTATGTTACGTGGGAATATGTTCTAAAGGTATACTACTCATAATATTCTTCAAGTTTAGGCATCAATTCTAAGCACAACATTGATTTTCTTCCCTTATAAATGATTTCATTCATGCACCATCTTCTTCTTCTTCTGTTTGTGGCAGACATGTACGTACACAGTTTCGTTGTCAACATTAGAGGAAGAAAAGCTGAAAGTTTAACAAGTTCATCGTTACCTAATGAACTAGATTTCCACTTGCTTGAACTAACCAGACTCATTATATCGAATCATTTACAGTCTTCATGTATCATGTTTTAAGTAAAGTATATGCAGGTTACATGAAACCATGAGAAACTGTTAATTATTTAGAAAACAGTCAGAAAATTGGGGATAGACAAACGAGGAAAATCTACTGATATAAGCCATAAAGAGAAACAATACCAGGAACATATTATTTGTATTATTTAGTACTGTTTCTACTCAACAGACAGCCAAAACAAGTTTTCGCCAACATAATCTAGATGATCACGAACTCTGAAACTTCGAAGCAGGCCCAGTCCTGTGCTATGGCTAATCAAGTTTCCATGGCTACGGATCAAGCCTCTCGAGGTTAAATCGCTCACGAACATAGGCAATGTAAGTTGTAGCCTTCATGTCCACATTTTCATCGCCACCAGGATCACGAAAACTTCTGTGACTGAAACTTACGGCCGTTTGCTGTGGCACTATACAGCTGTGGCTGGTGCGAAATTCTCCTAAACCATTTGGATTATATGGGGTAGGACCCACTTTGTTGCCACATTGCATTGGTATAGAAGCTTTATTGGCTCGACGCAAGGACTTTGCTAGCTTGCTTCTCATTAGACCTCCTTTCTTGTAGTTTTTCTCCATACCTGAATAAAGGTTTGCTGTTGCCAGTTACTGAAACTTGTGCCTGTGCCCATTTCTGGAGCCACTTCAGCTCTTATATAGAAGTTGATGTCCCGTGCTTCTACACTGCCAGGCCAGGAACAAAATAATTAATACGATATTATTAAGGTCATGTGGAGACTTTTGATTGGGTGCTTTGGATGATAATAACATTCTGGAGGCAATTATGTGAAGTGTGGATAAGTCTATTAACTATAGAAGAAACTTTTTGTCGGCCCACAGGCCTTTTGATCCCTTCCCAGGTTGTGTATGGTTTAGGATATAATATTCCCATCTCTGTTTCTTGAAACTTTTGACTTCTCGCCAAGATATGGATTACGGAGAACTTTTGCTGTACTTCTGCATCAATCCATAACAGATACAGGTTTTCTTTTCCTTTGGAAATTCTGAAATTTAAATCTTCATTTATTTAATTAACCCCTTTATAGTCCTTGTAAAGTTGAATTGTCATTTCGATTCTTCGCAGATATATTCTAACTCATTATTAGTATTCTGATTAATATTTGTGAACAGCATATAACCATATTGGATAGCCACCCCAGAAGGCCAAAAGCCGGTTTGAACATCAAACAACAATGTCAAGATTGTGCGTGATCTCCAGTTTGGAAAACATAGAGTTCTTTCCCTAGATCTCTGACCGAAAGTGAAGAGAAGGATAAGACCTAAGTTAAAACCGAAAGAGAGTGTCAAATAGTGGTTTATTCTGCATGTTTCACGACAGAAAATCAAGTTTTCATGGTCTTTTCTGAGTTCTTTCTACAGGGCATCAACCATTATCTCTTTCGGTCACTCATGTAAGGCGATTATCTTCACCTACCTGATTTGTGCGAATATATATACTATGAAAAGATCAGACATTATCCTATGTGTTGCCTCCAAATTTGATTCTATTTCGATCTAATTTGGGAAATAAAACAATGCTCTGTGAAATTTAATCTAACTGCTCGATAGTTGAGCATAAGCGAGGATACATATTTCCCATGTTTTATTTGTATTAGAATGAATACAATTAAGGCTGCAAGCTAGTATCTGTCGTATTTGCACTCGTATTGTCTGCAAAACACGAGTTATGTTTCAAATCAAATCCGTACGAATAAGCATATCCTTTGTCACATCCCACTTTTGTCCTCCAACCTATTAGTTCTCCCTAAGATTGGAATCTAGCTTACACCCGTAAAACAGAGTCTAATTCTTCTGTTCAATTTTATGGTGTCTTATTGTGTCCAGTGAATCTCAGTCATTTATTTATGCGGGTCTCACGTTTATTTATATGAGACCCATATAAATGAATGGCTGAGATTCACTGGACATAATAAGACAGCATAAAAACTGAACAGAAAATCTTGGTTGCGTAAAACATGAGGAGAATTTCAAAAGTAATATCATCCGGTAAAAACGTAGGTTACCAGTTTGATGTTAGAAGTGGTGTAATAATTAATCTCATTGTATCAATGTCGCCATCGGAACAACTTACTTCATATTCCAAAACTCTTTATCTTTTGTTTTGTACAAATTTGAGCAGACACCAGGATAGAACAAATAGGTATTGGTATTCATCATTTCTATTAGACTAACATTATCCTTTTCTAGTGAATAATTTTCTTCTTATGATTTATTATACCCATCGGAGAGTGCTTCGTAGTTAGTACATTTTTAGGTATAAGACAAGCAGGATAAGGGAATGAAGTATAACAAATAAAGATAAGTTCAAAAGGATACAGGACATTGTATCTCAAGATCCTTCTAAACCCAAAATTGTCAGGTAGTAATTAAATTAAATCAGGTAGTAATTAAACTCAAGGGGTGTGGTTGAGTGGCAGAGACTCATCTATCCTTAACCAAAGGTCAGGGGTTCGATCCTTGACTTTGAGTATGGAGCAGCCTTAAATCCTTGAGCTAGCTGTCCCATTCTGTGAGGTGCCTACAAACCAGCAAGGGGATTAGTCATTGAATCCGCCAGTGGATATCCTGGTCTAAAAACCCCCCCCCCCCCAAAAAAAAGGATGGTTTTAGTTTAATGTCTGAAGTACTCTATGAAAATTGAAGTATAATCTAGTTAAAAGCTTACAGAATAAATCATAACAAGATAACTGTCGTCTATGAAAATATTAAATAAAGAATATTTTATTTATTAAAATAATTTTTTTCTTATATGATAAATAATCTATAATTGAGGAGAAAAAAGAAAGAAGAGAAGAAAAAGAGGAAAAGCTGAAGCACGAATTAGTAGCTTAGTTACTTGAAAGAGTTTTTATGCAGCAGATAATAGTAGCTTAAAGTGTGTGGAGATTTTAGCAGAATGGGGGTAAGTCAGGTCAAGCGTTATGTCTTGAAACCTGAAGCAAAGTACTGCAATGGAACGTGCATGCAGTAGGCGAAAACAAACGCATAGACATAGTTATCAGAAAAACGCTACAAGTGCACTTTTTTTTTTTTGAAGAAAGCTACAAGTGCACTTGAAGCTGTACAATGGCCAATGCGTCCAAATCCAAAACCACATGATGCAACACTTGACCGACAGATAAGCTACTAGACAACCATTTTTGTGGTTGTGGTTGAAAGAAAGTCAAGTGCGTTATGGTGGTCAAAGATGCCTTTCAAGCTTACGCATATCTGGTTGGAAGTTAGAAGATGGAATTTATGCTTCTCTAACACAGAGCATCAAATTAGGCGGTGAACAACTTGGTTGATCTCAGAATTAGGCAAGTCTCTTTTCATATCCCTTTTTTTTTATCTGCCGAATATCAGAATACTGAACTGGGATTTATATGCCTAATTTGAGTATCATCTTAATCAACATACTTAGAGTTCAGGAAAATAAATTGTCTTATTTTAACCAGTGGAGCCATGTCTGGTCAAGAAAGAACAGCTAACATGAGTACTACCCCCATGAGAACGAAAGCATGTGATGAGATCCAGTGACAGATGACCCATCAGCTCCAATCTGAAACGTACTTTGGTCATGGATATCAGAGCTACTGCCTCCATCAAAGACCAGCATAGATCCTGCTGGCTGACTTTTCCTTCCAAGACCATCATAGTGAAGACTCGAGAGCAAGGGCAGTGCTTGGGGATTCATTACAGGCTGCATAAGGTGGCTAAAACCAATCTCCGGCGGTGTGTCTGCTGATGGCGGAGATGACAGAAGAGAGAGAGCACGGTTGGAGTTGATGACTCGTATCAACCCATCAGAGAACATTTTCTGGCCACTACTACTATTGGTGGCTATTGTGCAACTGGTATCGGGTTGAGGGACAGAATCTCCAGGATCCAAGGAACTAGTTCCCTGTAAAAAAGGAAACTGTTTTTCTCCTTTATGGCTGAGTTCAGAAAATGGGGTTTTTCCTGGATTGAAGTTTGATGAGTGACTCGTACAAAACGCTGTCTCACTCTCAGTTTTGATAGTCCCAACCCAAGCTGAGCTTGCGGTGGTGGAAAGTGCATGGGAACCACCAAAATGCAAGTATTTTGTACCTGGGAAAAACATGTGCACTTAAACGTAAGGTCAACAGTCATGAAAATGAAAGGAAAAAGTTCGCGACTGATAAGGGAAAGAGAGAGAACTACCAAACCCGAATTTGTCCAGTTCACAAGTCGAACCTTGGTGATGGGAAAATAACAAAGCAGGATTTCTGGACATAGAATCTGGCTGAGGTTTCCTTCGACGCCTGTTGTGTCCATCAAGACGTTTTCTGCAGCTTCGTTTTCCTTCATCAAACTCGGTTAACGAATGGAACCTAATAAAGTGGATTTTGAGTTAGCATTCGAGAGGATAATCACTACAACAAAATCCTGTCCGTCCTACCATGAATCTGACAAGGTAAAAGCCAAAGCAAAGAATAATCCATGCCTAAAGGGAACTATTGAAGGCAGAAGAGCATGTGACTAGAGATCTATTGATAACCACTTGGAGAAAAGTAGTATTTTTCATGCAAGCGTTCGTTTCACAACAGTTAACAAAGCATATAGTTCGAAGAAGCTTATTTATCTTGATTCTATGTTTATTGTTCTTGCCTTAAGCCGAAATGCAATTGCAAGATTTGCATGACAAGCACGTAGATTAAAGTCCTGTACTCGAGTCGAGATGAAAACATTTCACAGAAACCTCTATCCAAAAACTCGAATCAACCTATTTTATATCTATCAAACAGCAGAGAATGCATCAATTACATGTTCAATTTTAACAATTGAGTCAAGGAAAAAGATCCCAACGGTGACACGCAGCTTCCTGAATTCTTGCAGATGGTAATTGGAACGCTGAGGCCCCAGCAGAACTTCATCTACAGAACTCACAAGTGGCCAAACCAAGATCTTAGTGCTAAATTTTGGTGCTAAACGCCTAAAATTCATGAGCCTAAGAGAAAGTATTGAGGCCAGGTAACTAAGCGTATAAGCAATTAAGTTTTTAACGCTGAACCTTGGTTCAATCAGTTTCCCAAATGCTCTACATAAGAAAAAAGATAGAAAAGAAGCCCCCCTAACACATGCTCTACTTCTCACCTGCTGCACTGCTGACAGAAGCGTTGCTCCAGACCTCTGATAAAAACCCTTGGAGTCTTGGAGTGAAGTTCACATACTTTATGTCGACGATGATAGTCCCTGCATTTGCTAAGATCAAAGGTGCATCCATCAACCAAGCACGAAGGCACTTGTGTTCCATTGTTAGGAATCCGAGCTCTCTTAGATGATCCTGATGATGATGAATCCATCAAAAACCCCCTCAGAAGATTTAAGCTTTATGTTATTTTGCCCTCCAAATCACCTAAAAGTTCCAAGTTTGAAGTCTATGGAAAAATGTCCAGTCAGGCACCAAAACTACCAGGCACTGCACTTTGAGCAATCTGAGGGATACTTTCAGCTCAACTGCCTTACGTTCCATGGTGCTTTAAAATTATAGCCCATAGCGCACCCTTCTTTCTTTGTATAATTCTCTGCTCTCCCCAACCGTCTCTCTCTAAGTGGTCAATCAAGTCAATTTCAAGAAAGCAATCTGAAATTGCACCGTATAATAAAGATAAAGCTGCAAAGATGAGTTATGAGATAGTAAACAAGATGACAATTGATGGGTTAACAAGATACGTTTAAACTTTGACCTTGTCTCCAAGAAAGATGACATGCTCAAACAAATGAACTCGTAGCAGTCAATTGGGTAAGCAGCAAATTCGCAGAGAAATATCAGAAGCAAATGAAAGGGCCATATTAGTAAATTACGTTCTAGTAGTAAAATATTAGTTTAGTCCAGATGTTCAAACAAGTCACATCATGGCAATCAGCACTCTAACCCCAGCCACACTAGAGGCCTTGATGAACGACGATATTTCTTTTCATGGAAAAAATTATCAGACAGAAAAAGTGAGCCCTTTGCAGATAAAATAACCTGTGAAACAATTAATTTTTGGACAGGATGAATGTATCTAAAGGTGTTTCAAAGCAATTTGTGTACTACTATACTTCAAATCTCTTCACTAATTCACAAGTGGAGCTATTTTTCTTCGGGAAAAGTTGCCACAAACTTTGTTGAAGAGATATAAAAGGAAAGTCACCTGCATCACTTAAAAGAGTCATTCATTGAACTTACTTTACACTCTGTCTTCTCTTTTAGAAAATTCAGTCTACATTGCAAGCTACAGGATATATATATAAGGAAACAAGATCTGACCAAGCTTTTTGAGCAGTAACTAGCATTTACAAGTAAAATAATAAGGAGAATATGTTTTAATGACGGGTACCTTGCAAAAACCAGTCTTTGATATCTCCAAGGAGTTGAAAACTCTTGGAAAAAAAAAGGTGACAAATGAGCAAACTGCAGGTTGGTATACAGGCAAGCAAAAGTTGAAGATCTAAAACAGTGGAAAAGTCGTGACAAACCAGTTCCAGAGAGTGAACAAGAGAAACAAGAGGACTACTCCAGGCTTGCTAACTCTGAAAAAACAGTTCAGAGATAAGAGTTGGCTGTCTCTGGCAATAACCCAAAAGCAGGCAAGGAGAAGGAAAGTGACTGACTTGGGGTTGTATGTAGTGAGAATTGCTGCCAACTGAAAGCGGAAAGTGGATAATGTATTCAACTTTGGAGGTAAATAGAAAGTATGCAAGAGAGAGAGAGAGAGCTAATTTAGATGGAAGATTT
This sequence comes from Erythroxylum fimbriatum, assembly GCA_026770325.2. Taxonomy (NCBI): domain Eukaryota; kingdom Viridiplantae; phylum Streptophyta; class Magnoliopsida; order Malpighiales; family Erythroxylaceae; genus Erythroxylum; species Erythroxylum fimbriatum. Next base: position 6,207,813 of record JANZLH020000035.1, on the reverse strand, counting down.
TTGGAAAGTAGATAACTATGAGGAGTAAGGAGTTGTGTCTCTCAAAGTCTCCGTCCCTTCCTTTTTAGGCTTCATGGTCATGGCGATGAGGGAAGGCAAAGTTATAAAATAATGTAAAGCAAGGAAATGTAGAAAGAAAAACAAATAAAGAATTTGCATAAGACCCAAGAATGAGTGGCGAGGAGTGGGAGAGAGTGCAGCAGTTGCTTTCAACTTTCTAGAGAGAGAGAGAGATGTTGAGTTTCTTGTGTTTCACATTCCATGATGTTTCTTATTGGAGTTGTAGCAAGTGCGGAGTTCTGCTGTGATGAGAAGTTCCCCACCGCAACTGCTTGAGGAAGCTATCCTCCGATTCGTATGTTAAATGACTGTTTTATCGTAATAGTTTAACCTGTTGTGTCAAACTAATTTAATTAATTTTATATATTTACTAATACATCCCTTCAAGCGAAAGTTTTTTGGACTTGAAACTTGCACAAGTCCATTTTACCTTGTACTGAATGATAAGTGAGTGGTAGGATTTGAACTCACGACCACTTGATTATAAAGACTCTGATACCATGTTAAATAATCGTTCACTATAATAACTTAAACTGTTATGTGAGGCCAACTTAATTGATTTTATATATTCACTAACATCCTTGATGCATTTGACTTTTCACTAACCATCTAAGGACGATTCATGTATGGTTCCTTTTTTTACAATCACAACTATTTAATTGCATAATGAATAAATACTCTCTATTAAAGATAACATTAAAAAAAATCAATTATTAATTTAGTTGTTTTTTATGGTTATTATAACTAAAAATATAATAATAATCATAAAAATCACCGAATTATGTCCCAAACTTTTTCCACTTACAAGTATATTGAATCAGTTGGATAACGACACAGGACTGGTCGAATCAAATAACAAATAAAAAGCTCTTGACCGAGTCTAACTCAATACATAGTGCAGATGCAGAATGCACAAGCAAAAGGTTTCAACTTTTTAGAGAGAGGCATGTCTGTGCTTGGTTCGTGGGACAGTGTGGATCAAACGGAAACGGAAATGGAAATGGAAATGATGGACAAATCGGCCAAAGAATCATTCTGGGCACAATCGCGTAAAGCCATCATTGGCTCTTGATCCTCCATAAGATTTTCATTTATGGAAACAAATGTTTCTTTGTGAACAGTCATAAATTAACAGAAAGAAAGAGATGTTACCGTCAATTTTATTTACCTTTAGCTATTTGTCGCCATGATTGACTTTTAAAATAGTTTGAAGTGACTTTTATTTTACAGTACAGAACAGATATGCTGATGAGGTAAGTTACTAAGCCAAGATACGTAATCTTAATTAGTGAAAACCATTTTCATTGGCAATTTTTTTACATATATGAATGGCTTCTTCATCTCAATATGTCAATATGATAAGACCCTTTTGCATGATAATAAAACCGATCCACATAAAAGGCATTATCTTAAGATAAGAAGACCTCGTGGGGAAAGAAAAGATAAAAACTGGAAGGCCTGTCCTAAAGTGGCAGATGCTAATAATTTGAACTAGAGAAAAGGATATATGGAGGAGATTTGGCTTCAGTGTAACAACTACCAACTTCTTATGATAAAGATCCAAAAACATGGAACCGAGAGGCTTAGCGAATGAATATTACCAGAAAGAAAAGGCTTTTGATTAAACAAAAATGACAATCATCCTCCTCCAGACCACAAGTTGCATAAGTGGCCCCACAGAGGTGCTTCACAAATATAATGCCGCCGCCCATTTTCTTTAGCCTGTCGAGGAATCTTCCATTCGTATTTTCCTTTTGCCCTAAATTCTGTTATCACGTTCAGTACACTAAAATAGAAGTAAAGAAAAGAAAGTTGCATACATTATATCACATAAATTTCTGAAATAAAATATTATTTTAAAATAAATTTAGCATAGGTATCTACTACGATAGTTATTTTTACGA
>JANZLH020000035.1:6153066-6174457 GCA_026770325.2 Erythroxylum fimbriatum | reverse complement strand
TATTTATATTATTATGATGGTTATTATTATTAACCTTATTATTATTATTATTATTATTGTTGTTGTTGTTGTTGTTGTTGTTAATATTGTTATTTGTTATTTATATACGTATTAAACCCTCGTAACTCATGCCATAGATCTTCTCCTCCTCGCCCTTTTTCATTCTCTAGATCCCCAGATCTCCATCTTCCCCAGATCTCCATCTTCCCCATCAAAGCCCTTATCTTCTCCTCCTCGCCCTTTTTCATTCTCCACCAGGTTACATACACTCGCGCACACACGAAATTCATAATTGCTTATATTTCTACTGCTTGGGTGCTTTGGCTGTTGATTTGGAGTTGAATTCACGGGTGTTGCTGCGTTGTGTGGACGAAAGGGAGGCTGCTGGTGTGTGGGTCTGCTGGTGCGTCGTCTGGTTGGTCGTCTGGTCTGCTCTGCTGGTGCGTCGGAGAAGGCGATCGTCTACTGGTGCATCGGAGATGGCGGTCTGCTCTGCTGGTGCGTCGGAGAAGAGGGTCGGCCATTGCGTGGACGTGGGAGAAGAGTAGCGTTGGTGATGCGTGGCTGCTGTTGGGAGACTGGGTTGGAGAAGAGGCAAGCGTAATGGGTTGAATTCACGTGATTTGGGACGTGAATTCAATTTGTTAAGAACGCACAATTTCAATTCACGCACGATTTCAATTCACGCCCATTTTTAGGTTCCAAACGGATGAATTGAATTCAATCCCATGATTGAATTCAATTCAGAGTCTTCCAAACAGGCTGTAAAAGAAATCACATTCCCATTTTTACTATGTCTTTTGTGTTCACCGCCCTGTGCTTGCTCCATAACTGTTTACCTTTTCATATTGCTCCACTTCCTCCACCCAATGCTTTGTTTGGTCTCCACCGGTAAGTCTCGTACAATGTGGCTGGACCGCCTCCGTTCCAGTAAAGGCTTTACAAAACTCGACAACCTCGACCTCGACCTCGACCTCGACCTCAACCACTTCCTCAACAACAGATGATAATGCTAATCCTATTATGTCCCATTCCAACTCCAAATCCGATGATAACCGACTCACTTGCCTGAGACAAGCCATGGAGGAGATTTGTAGCGAGAGCAAAGACAAAGAATGGTTCACCATAGATAGTTACTAGTGCTCTCTCTGGTCTCTTCAACATGGGTTACCCTAACCAAAATCCCTAACTACTTCTGGGGGTTCTCACAAAGGTCATCTGGGTTTGTGTAGAAAGTGACACCTAGTGATTTGGCTATTATCGCATAGTTGGTTCATAAATAAGCAAGAACAATATGGCCTAGATGCGAAAGTGTCTTTGTTAGGAACTGACCGAAGTTTCTAGATCTGATAATAGTGATTTTCGTGATTGGGATTTGAGGTGCTGCGACCGGAGATGGGATTCGTAGTCATAGGGTTGGGCAGCATCGATGGTGACTATACGGAGGCGATACAAGTAGCAAGGTATGGAAGTTTGATAAGTTATTCTTTAGAAAGAAGTATGTTTGGAAAGTAAGGTACAAAAGAGTTAGATCATTGGTTGGTTCTAACAAAAATGAAAGGAACTTAAATTGGTCAGAGATGGGAATGGAACTTTTGTAGTTTTGTTCCCAAGAAAAAAGTAAAGCTTTTGAACAAGGAAATGAGCTGCTCTAATGTTGTTTATAGTAGGAGAGTTAGCCCTGTCAAGGAATGTAATTTCGTGGGTAAGTGATTAATGTAATTTACTAATTTATAGAATTTTTAAAAAATAGAAACAAGATGTTAAAATTAAATTTGTTTTTGTTTTTAATTTTTTTATACAAATCTTAACCAACCTAATTTTTGTTTTCAATTTTTATATTAAAAATAAATTTTTTAAATAAAAAATAACAACAAAAAATAGGAAACTAAAATTAAAAACCACAATAGAAAACAGAGGATGGAATCAAACCATCCCTTAGATTTATGTTTTCGTTTTGTTTTTATTTATTGAACGCAAAATTTAAGCATAAAGGATAGCACTGTAATTAAACCTTAAAAGTTCACCGCTGCTTGACACATTATCACAAGAGCGGAGCATGTAGCACAAAAGTTTTGTACCTGTGAAATGAAAGTTAAAAGAGAAATGAGGTTTCCGGCTAACAGCGTATCAGTCGTTTTTTAATTTGCGATTAAAAGTTAACTTTTTGACCATCTTAAAAAGTTATTGAAATGTTTTGTGAATGACTTATTGGTTAACTTGTTTAATCTCAATAAGTTGATTTCTAAAAGCTCCATAAAAGAAACTTTTGGAGTTAGCTGTTTACCTAATGATAGTATTGTCCTTCACTTTACTCTCTATTTTTGTTTTGTGTGTTTTCAAAGTTGACTTTTTTGACCCTACAATTGTGTCGTAAAGTTTGGAAGAATATAATAAAAGAGTCAATTAAATTTTTTAATCTTTATAATATTAGTTTACATTTAAAAATACTATAATATTGAATTTTTGAATATAAAAAGTCACATCAAATTAATATTTTTAGTATATAACTACTATATATCGTATCATGTCATGCTATAATCATAGATATTTTGAATTTATTAAATAATAAAATTCATACATATTATATAAAAAATACTAATATGATATAGCTCGCTGCATCATTCATATTAATAAAAAATTTAACGTTGGATTATTATTATTATTAAAGTTATAAAAATAAAATTAAATATCTAAATCTAAATTATTATAAAAATATTCAACAAAATACTAATAAATATAATATTCATGCCCTTATAATCTTTCTTTAAATTATGCCTTAATAAGTCATTTTATACATGAACAATTAATACTAAATAACTAATTTTATCAAACATCCTTAATAAACAGCTAATATTATTCACTGATCAAATCAGCTGATATAATCAACTATCAACTAATGTAATCCGCAGTAACAGGCCAAAATTTTAAGAAATTTAAAGTTTATTTGATAAAAATTAAAAATTAAAAACTAATTTGAACATAAATTAAAGGACTAAATTAAACTTTCCTTTATCACTTAGCACTCAACTAATATCACTCTTTTTTTTTAAGATTCAAGGAAACCCTGTAAGAGGGCCAAACAGGCACACCTCTCTGAATGCTCAATTGGCGCACCACCTCACAAGCGGGCCAAGTATATTCACCTCATTATTAAGGACCCAACTAGTTCTCCACCTGCAGGTAAAACTCCGACTGCCCCAGGCTCTTACAAGAAAGACTAACATAGAATCGAACCTAAAACCTAACCAAAGTCAAGCCCCGCTTTCAACCATCGAGCCACACCCCTTGATGGCTCAACTAACATCACATTAATATATATCATAAAATACTTATAACAGATAATAAATAACATTTTTATCATTCCAAAATTTTCTGAAATTTTGAGCGCGATTTTTATTTTCATAATTTGGCTTACATTTTTATATTCTTTTATAACTTATGAAAAAAGATTTTATCTTTTTCTAATTAAAAATGTGAAATAAAAATGCAATTGATATGTATTGTTTTCATTAATTTGTTAAATGAACGTTTCGTCTTTCCGGTTAATAGACAGATCTCGATAAGCTCGCACGTACGATCTTTCACATAGAACGGACAGGATGTTACCCCAGTGCTGTAGGGTAAGAAAGCAGAATTTTTCTATCCATCAGGCGTTGTCCAGGACCCAAAGAGATATTTCACCGGTGATGATAGAAGTGCCTAGAGTGCGTCAGAGTAAACCAAGTGTGTGCATGAACAGACAATAAAGAGAAAAACCAGTGGGTGCTTTAATAGAACGGCCTACCAACAATCGAAACAGTTACATCTTAATTTTTACATGACCTATAGTTCGTACTGTACTTAATTTTTATGTGAAAAGAGAAGATTGAAACTAAAACCTGGAATTTACAAATGCTGATGATCCACATTACGTAAGAAGCTCTTTCAATGCTTCTCTTAGCGTACGGGCACACACCAATACAGTTTTGGCGAATCAGAGCTCACTGATAGATATTTCATACCACCTCTTCTCTTGACCAAACTCTAGCTACGAACCAAGTGTTGGGACAATTTCCTGCAACCTACCAAATTGAAGGGTCAACCTTTTATGTGCTGTCGATAAGCCAAACGGCGGGTTCTTCAATGTTGACACCCTAAATATCAACTCAGCTATTACTAATTATCCTTTAAAGGCCAAGCAAACTCAACTACTGAGTGAGATGAAATAATGGGGTGTCTCAATATAGTAACGAGAAAAAGGAAGAAGCTTTAGCACTATCCACTAGTTGAAAACTTCCATCTTTTACTTGAGAGAACGAAGAGTTTCAAAACGCTTAAGATTGCTGTGGTGGAAGTTGTAGATCACATTCATGTAAATCAGCTAGTATTAACACGTCTCTTGAGTAATTAAGCATTTGTGCTCCTTATAACATTAAACTACAAAACTCATTAAAAATTTGTTATGAGGAGAAAATACTTTTAAAGTCACAAACCTGAAACCAGGAATCCCCTTTCCTAATCTCCTAAAGCTTCTCACGCCGAGGAATGACCCTGCAAGGCGCAAATGGTGAAAAACACGTTATGCTTGTTTATACAGCTAAATATGAGATTTTTAAACTCACTGTATTGTTTACGCAGCTAAATATTTGATTTTGGAGCTCAATGTTCATGGACCAAATTCTCCACACAATGTTATTAATTATCTAGACGCACTTGAAAGTTAGTATCTTTAAATTGTCTAGTCACATTTTTATTGCGGTGGTAACTAACTACAAATAAATTGCAACGCTTTCTTGCAGGAACTGGGAATGGGGACTAAGCAAGTTCATACTGTAGAGCGGAGAGAAATGCATAATGGCGAGAATCCATTACAAGAAATATGCTAAGGCTTTCAGTCAACCAGGGGCCATTTATTCATCTTCAAGCTTATAAATTCATGGCCTCATCTTTTAAGGACGGGATTCTCTGTCCATTTTATCATGTCCCTACTCTATCCCATAAATCTTAATCATCTATTTATATGAATCCGGCATGGGTCTCGCATAAATGGATGGTTGAGATTCATGGAACAAAATAAGAACATGATATGATAAAATGGACAGAAAATTATGGCTCCATCTTTTAATGGAATCTCGATCACTTTGAAGTTCTCCTCAGGCCTTAGTACTTTAGAAAAATTCAGAGGTTAAAAATTAAATCAAGATACGCAAGTCATATCTAGGCGTTTACCTTGGCCTTCAGGATCTTTTGGCTGTCAGTGAAATACTGGTTAGGATGGTTAACTCCAACATCGTATGTTGAGCCATGAATAGCTTCAAATGTCAGTGTGCATGCCAACTGCGCGTTTCCATGTTATTCACTTAAATGGCTATAGTAGAAATAAACAGGTCACACTGGAAAGAAAAATCAAACAGCAAATTGCTGAGTTGCTGAACCTGATAATGCCTATTTCGCGTTTTCTCCATTACATCCTCTACCGCGCTACCATTGACCCCCATTCTAAAAAGTGCGGCCCTCAAGTTTTCCTCGCTGCCAACAGGAAAGCCAAAGGTCGATCACTTGTCCCTAGATGGTCAAAATATCACATCCAGGTAGAGAAGGCAATACCTTCGAACTACCGCAATTCAAGAGACATGCTACCACTGAATCGACTTAATAAAAATATAGAAATGGATAGGAACCATTGATATTATAAAGGTTATTTGTTAATTTATAAAAACAACTTAATTTATATTAATCATAATAATCCGTCATAAAAACTACTAAATGAATGACAATGACCACGCGGCTGCTCATTAAAAATATATTAGATTAGCACATATCAATTTAGCCTAATTTTGCCTTCATCAAGGATTTTAAAAACACTTAATAAAACATGGTTTGCCTCGCCGAAAGATAAGCTCTAGGATTTAGGAATATGTAGTCAAGACAAAAATTGGTGTTTTTTCAACCACACAATTAAAAACCTATGACACATTGACATAGTTACCACAACCGAATAGAGATTTGCACAAGGTGACCCATTTGCCAGCCCCTCAAAAAATGAAAATTGCCAACATTTTTTCTCGTAATCAATATTCGTTTTCTTCTAAGCCAACCCCCAACTGTAACCCTAATGACAGCTTTGGTCGAGTTGGTAATAAGAAAAACTGTGACCACAGACGCCTTGCAAGTGTGTCGTTATTCTTCTTTACCCAATTGCATGCTCATAATATCGCCACTACTGAGAAACTAACCTGAAATGTCGATAAGGACAGCCGTGATGATCTCCTACACCAGGAGTAGATGAGATGATCTTTTGACAAGAATAAGGTGTGTAATCCTGCAAAAACCAAACTTATTTAGATTGCCAACCGCTGAACGAACTACTTGCACCGAATAATCTCAAAGGAAACTGCTCATCACGGATTTTGAAGTATGTGACATGACGATACCTTTGGCTCCACACGTGTCTTGTGTTACTGATCTAACCGATGATGCATTTCTAGATAGCAATCTAAAGCGATGATTTATACATAAATATCTAAGTTGATTAAGTCCAACATCTTACCGTTCTCTTCCCCTCTCTTCCATAATTATGGCGTATACTGTATGCATATTCTTTGTCGAACCTTTCTGCTCCAACCTACGATAAAAAAAGATTTAAGGGCAGAGAAATCAATGATTTGGGTGCGTATCAACATTGGAAAAGCTCATTTTGCGAGCAAACCAAGGTAGAAGAGGTATCTTCAATACTCATTTCTAAGCCATTTACATAATGCCATGTATGCTCTGATTACAGAATAAGAGAGCATATACCAGTAAACTCAGATTTTCTTTTGTTATATAAGCAATTACGACACAAATAAAACTAGTATTAAGCAGGAACTAGGACCATATTTTGTCGTACTCACCTTGTGGGAGAATTCTGCCTTCCAGAACGTCAGTGCATCATCTAGATTCAACCCTACACCCTAGAAATGCAGAAAAAAAATTTAATTTAAAATTTCCATGCTTAACAGATAGTAATATACTAATAACTGCCATAATGAAGCGCTTCGTCTGATTTTTGGATTGCCACGCATTATGTGGTGGTACACAATCAGAGACAGAGCGGTTTAAACACAATCAGAGACAGAGCGGTTTAAGTACCAGGGACATAAATATCTCTAATTTAGTCATGTTTTAGACCACCCAAGCATTTGGTCACGTAAATAAGAAAGGGGGAGAAAGAGAGGCTCTGGTCAAGAAGTAGAGCCATAATACTCGTTAAGCATCCATAAGAGTAAATATGGGAAGCAGTTCCTGGTCCTCATAAAGAAGAAACAAATATACAACCTTCAAAAAGAGACCCAATTGCATCCTCCCTCCATGCTTCAAATGATGATCCTCTCTAAGCTGCACAATATTTCATTTGAATTGAGCAAACAAGTGAAAAGAAATGATGAAAAATATATGTACTTCGTTAAGGAATGGAAAGACCTTATATCAAGAGTCTAAAGAAGCTGGAAAGAATAACCACATGCTTAGTTAAACAAAAGGAAAAGCACCAACTTCTCTTACTTTTTCAAACAGGTGTCTCATGCACAGCGGAAATGAGCTCTTCGCTACTTGGTCGATGTCTTTAATGGATATTTCAGCGAACTCTTTCGACTGTGAGGCAATTAACCAAGTTTGTAACTTGAATAAACAACCTCAAGGTAACTGGGATGACAATAGGCATGAGAAAGTACCTGAGAATAGTCAGGACCCAGATAACTTGTACATAAGGCCTCAACGATCTAAATGCATAAAGAAAATGTCATGTAACACAACCGAAACCGAAATAAAGTCAATTAAACTGCAATATTCGTACTAAATGCTGACCGGTGTAAGTCGATCCTTCTCATCTTCTCTGATGGTAGACGTCCACTTCCTGCAAAGTAGTCCTTTTGACAATTTATAACTTCAACAGTTGAAAACTCGCAACAAATATGAATTGTTTGGAATTCTCAGTGTTATATCAGCCAAAATGTGGTCTAAACAAAAACTTCCACTCTCGCAACAACTATTATTCTATTCAATTTAGCCTTGAACAAACAAAAAAATAACTTTTGTAGCTTCCCAAAGAACACCAACCTGTTCGTTAAAATTAGCGCTTTTGATAGTAGACTGCGAAAACGCGTAGCGACAAGGGAAACAACCTGAAATTTAAAGCACGCTAACGTTAATCATATTTCTGGCTATCCCAACAAAAAGTTGAAAAGGAAGCGTCAATATTGCCTGATTCTTGGCAACATAAGCATGCCCTTGGTGGATAAAAACTCTGCGACCAGCTACCAGTTCTGGAACTTCTTCAAATGGTACCTGGTGTTAAGATAGTAACGTAGCCAATGTGGGATAGAACCACATTCAAAGTCATAAAACTACAAAAGTCCTTTGACCGAAGCATGTCAAATTCTTAAAACTAAAGAAAAATGGTGTGGCACACACACATTAGGTATATATCAATCACACCCCTAACAAAAAATTATTGATGTTTAAGGGATCAGCAGATACTTCCAACCCAAAGAAAAATGACTTCTCTGAGATATTCGGTTTATGGCGAAACGGTACGAATTTGGACTAATTTGAGAACAAACTTTCTCCCCCAGAAGAGATCGTTAAAAGGGCAGGGATAGAGGAAAAAGAGACTTGACTCGCCGCTCACCCCTCAACCATTCAAAAGAAGCAATAACAGAAAAGGCAGCAAGAGTGGAGACAACAAGCACTTCGGCAAACAGAAACGGCACATGCAACTTTGGATATGTCTTAAGCACCATTCTCCCATATTAAATAAAACCAACAGGCAACTATTAGCTAAGATAATTGAATTCACGAACAGAATAAACATTGTAATCAAACTTTTAAAACGAAATATGTAATCAATTAAAGGCAAACAAACCTTGTAGAATATGTCGTCAGCTGTCGGATGAGAAGAAAAAAGAAAAGATAACACTAGAGTCAGGAGTCAAGACATCGATAGAAGGGAAAAATGAAAAAAAATCCAATCAAGAGTCTCTGAACAATGTTAATACACAATGTTTTTATTTCTGATCCAAATGAAAGAGTTCAATTTTTCATTGGTCTACAATAAGATTGTTACAGGTAAGGTATGAATTATGCATGTAACAAACACTATTAAGATTGCAAAATAAAAAACAACGAAACAAAAAGTTGATCCGTTCTCACCAGTGGGTAAAGACTGCTGTCCAAGTGAACGTGCAACCTGACCCAATTTATCTTTTATACTCTGGAAATAATCAAATCACAATAGCTATACAATCAAGCATTGAATCAAGGATTTCAACCGTGAACATTGAAGAAATTGGTACAACTTATAACCTCGAACTCTGCAGTTCTAACTGCCTTGTAAGGAAGGTCAAGCTCAGCCATTAGCTCTCTCTGCATCCAGAATGATGATTGACACAGACTCTAAAAAGCTTCATCAGTTATTTAGCCAATCTATGAATGTCTCACCTGAACTTCAGCAGAATTCCCCTGAAATCGGTAGCGAAACAAAGCTGTCTCCATGGAAAGGAACCATTTCCTCAGATCCTCACTAAAGAACCAAAAGAACACGCAACATAAACTCGATTTCGAAGTTGAAAAAGTCAAAACAAATAACAAAAAATAAAAAGCTCAGAAGCTTACGTTCTGCAATAAACCAAACGCAGGACAAAGTGCGATATAATATCCTTATTGATAGCTTCAGATGCCAGTGGATGCCTCATGTTCGCTTTCCAAAGATCAAATACCTGTTCAAAAATTCTACGGGTTCAGAAATTTCTAGAAATTGTAGTTCTGATCGAGAAAAATCAAAGATCGTCACCAGTTTTTTCATTTCTTCAGGTTTCTTTCCGCGAGATAATCCATCGGAGATGGCTTTAAGAACTGCAAAAAACAGCACTACGTGAAGGACTAGAGAATTAAACAAACAAGAAACATAAATGCAGGAAGAGGAGACCTCGGAGGCGATCGACGGCGTAGAGCTCGAAATCTTCGAGTCTGACTTCGAGAGACGGGGCGGACCGGTAGAGGGGGAGGGTGGTGAAGGCATCGTTCGAGGGAGGCTTCGACTGAGGTCTAAGTATGTCCATCTTTAGAGCTTCTTTTAGTTTTGTGCCTCTTGTGTCTATTTCTGATTCTTGAGCAGGAGAGGAGGAGAGACCAGAGAAAGAAAAGGAAGCCTAGATGGATAATTTTTATTTTTTTAAAATTCTGACATTAGGATTTTTCTTCCTTTTCTTTTTACGCGCGCCAAGAGCCGGAACTGAATTGAATTGGCGGGAAAAGAACCAACCCTTACCCACCACTGCGGCCCAATTTAAATGAAACGATAGATTGGACTAATCAAGATTCAAACAATATGGCTGAATTACAAGCCTTGGTTCTTTTTCCTTTCTAGTAAAAAATATCAAAACTCTTCTGTAATTTTCCTCAATTTTTTAAATGCCCGTATTGCTACAAGTTATTTAAAAATTATCTTATAATATTTAAATATTTTTATTATATTTATAATAATATTTTTAAGATTAAAAAAAAAGCTTCATATTCACTGCACTTAGCTTTTACAAGGAGCACGAGAAAGATTACAGTACCCACGGCATTGCTCAATCTAATCTCAGTCTTTGGGACATTCTCCAGTTTTTCTCATCATACAGAATCTGGTCAATAACTACATAATTCGCACGCCTTTCATGCATCGAATCTGAGGATTAAAAACTACAGAAATGGCAGTTTACAGTAACATAGTAGAATGAAGTGCCGGAATGGTTACCAGAGACATTTAAACGAATTGCCAAGAATTGGAGGCCACAATAATGGCCATGAACTTTCTTAGAAATATAGTTCTTAGAAAATTTCTGACATGACATATATAAAGATGTATTATTATCTCATCCTTCGCCTAAAGCCCTACTGTCACTGGTCATAATTTTTTAACCAACGCAACACATACAAGGAATGCAAAATATTTGCATGTTTGAAACCTTTCTCAGATTGTCTCTACAAAAATTTAGTACCACCTTGGCACAACCTTCATCTGACAAGGCTCAGGTAGTATAACCAGTCTTCAAGGAACTCCCGAAGTTGTACAAAATTATGCTGACAAGTATATCATCTCTGGGCATATTGTCTGTTTGAACCCACTCGATGGAGTACAGAATTTGTTACACTGCGTGCCCTCTGAAGAAATGGTGGTCTCTGCACAGTGGATGACCCATTACTTGCTACTTCAGGAATATGGAAACCATGGGAAGTCCCAGGATTGCTTGAAGCCTCTACCACTCCAGAGATGCCATTACTCGTCTGGAATAGAAACAAATTATTAAAACACCAGATGCCATAACTGAACAACAATCAACAGAAGTTGAAGTTCAAGCTATTAAGGTAAAAGATTAAAGATCAATGATATCAATCGCTTTCATGGAACCCTCTTCTATCCACAAAAGAGGGCATATCAACAAACCTCGAGAGATCCATTAGAAACACTAGATGTTGACGGTTCAGGTGATGGAGGAGGCAAGGAAGCAACCTAAATACACATAAAGGAAATAAGTGTGATGATCACAATCAAACTAGATGTGAAACATATCAAGCACCTCAGTCAAAGCAGATTAAGGTTAAAAGGAACAGTATAAGAAATGTAAGATTATATGTGCATATGCATCATCTTAAGCAAAGGCTATGACTATTGTTCAGACGTCATAGTCTAGAAGAGAACTATACCTTAGGTGAGAATGTAATTTGTGAACTCGATTGCAAAACCTACAGAATTTGAGAAACATGGTTAATAAATGGAGGGAGTACTGAGATTCTGATAGTTTTTTGGTTGACCAGAATATCATTTATAGACAAAATACTTAGGCTCGCTTCCACATTAATACATCAATTGAAAATAAATCAGCTAAAATGATAAAAATGTGGAGAATGACAACATCCAAGATCATGTCTTTGTACACATGCCTGAATATTCTCTTTACGTGCATTATTCTGCAATTCATCAGCAACTTCACACAATGCCTGTACTCCTTGAACAGTCAGATTCTGAATATAAAATTGAAGGCAAATATTAATGACCATCAAGTAGCATCAACAAAACAAATTTTGTAGGATTGTAAAAGAAAATTACCTGTTTTCCTTCGATCTCACTAATTTTAAGTTCCTAAAACATTTTTAAAAAAAAGTATCAACTTCACATGTAGAAAAGTTATTTTCACAAATTACACCGGCATCACAGATATTCAACTGAAAGAGATCTTACCAGTGTTTCAACCACATCAAGGACATAACGAACATCATGACCAATCCTTTCTGACTCTTGGAGAAGATCAGTAACCTGAACAAATTAAAGGCTTTGCATAAGCATGAAGAATCAACCCAAAAAAAAAAATCCTATCCAATATGTAAACCAGACCTACCCTGCCTTGTGTATTAGCAGTCACTTGTGCAACCTCATTCAAATTGGCATCAACGTTATCTATGCTTGAAGACAGTTCCCTCCTGGTTGTCTATTAAACATAAAATTTACAAGAGGTTAAGAAATCTAAATGTGAAAAATAGCACAAGTAACATGTCAAATACACCAAACCAAGTATTAGTCATGATGCATCCTCAGCATAAAATACTGACGTCATCAATTTTTAACCCCTTCTTTCCTAAAATTAATCAAGGTAACATGCATAAAGACTAGATTGATCATGTCTTTCTGCAATTTACAGTTTTCATCCAGGTGCAAGCGCTTAAAGCAAAATTTAGGGGAAAAGAAACTTGCCCGAATTGATGAATAAACATTCTCAAGTTGTTGGGCTATAGAAGTGCATGCATCAGATAAGCTACGCCTTGTTGCAAACATCATGTCAGGAAGTTTCCAGCCCTGAATATACACAAGGATACAGTCAACATCAAGGAAAACCATAAAGATAAAAATGCATTCATTAAGAATACAATCAGATAGGATATAAATTAAACTCAGATTCAACAGAATCAATCTAAGAAAACCAGAGCATTACCTTCCACCAGAGATAGCCATAACCAACTACTCCAATAACAACAACTATGACATATCTGCTAGAACCTGAACATTACAAGCACATCAAAGAATATTTGGGAAAAAGAATCTAAACAAACAGAAAACAGTATATACAATTAACCCAAATAAACCACAAAAACTACAGTGATAATATCATAAACCAAATGATTCTGTCGATCGATGCATAAGATAATGTTCAAATTCAAACCTTTTCCACTTCCAGATACAATCGTGATTGGCCCAGAGGATCTCATTATTTGAAGCTCCCGCTTTATTATATCAACCTAAAAAAGATAAAATACAGAAGCTATAACAAAATGTTGGCCTAAACCAGTGAGCAAATGGCATTCTTATTAGCAAAACATAAAGGCATGCTTTGCAACAAATATAGAAAGAAGTTAAAAGCAGATACAATTCAACATAATCAAACTACATATTTTGCAAGAAGAAAGGAGAAAAAGAAGAATTAAAAAAATCAATCTTAAACTATTAAAAATGCAATTCTAATGAATAACCTAAGCAAACTCAAATATTTATCAGAACCTTTTAGTGTTCAAGGTGAAATATTATTTTCAATAACTTCTCCAGACATAATTTCACTGCTGCTTGGAAATCAAAGCATAAATTGTTCTGATCATCCACACCATGTTTTTCGTGGATTCACAAACATTGAGCAATTCAACACGATGCTTAGCCCGTATCAGTTCTGATGATAACTAAGTAGTTTTGACATATCCAAAAAGTAAAGTGACAACATTTTAATTCAATTGAACAATATCTGATTGAAGACAATGTGTTCATTGAACAGGCAGTCTCAGTTTTTTCTTTTCTGTTCATTTTTTAGTTTTCTATTCAACAGTAATGAGAGGGAGAAGGGGTGGCTATATTTCTGCCAGAAGCAATTGGCTGGGCCATAATCCATATACCATACTTCAGCAAAGGAACATCTAGAGAAAATATAAGTTATGGAAACCTGATCTTTGATAGAGTCATGTTGTGGCTTCCTAGCTGATGACGTAGATTTAGAATCACCCCCTTGAAGAGTTTTGAAAGCAATCTATGTTACAAAATAAATATATTAGTAGGCAGTTTAACACACTACAAAAAGAACTAATAACAGAATAGCGGCTAAATTTCATGTATCAACACATTCATAATATTAAGTCATATATATACACCTTTAGAGTGCCTGATATAAAATCAGAAACATTTGACATGCGCCCCTCGCTTGCAAGAACTGAGCCTATAATACCTAAAATGAATAGATCAAACTGATTAAGTGAGGAAAAAAACTATTCCCGATTAGCATCTAACAAGGAGTCAAAGTAGGTTAAAAGTAACAGTTTTGTGATGCATTATATGTGCCTGCAGATAATTTTTGGAACAAGGTTTCACATTGCACATAGCTGAGTCATTATAATAGCATGAAAGAGGCTATATATTTCAGCATAATTGAACAAACATAGTGCAGCAGTCACAATTTATGTGGTTACAACTAGGAAAAGGAAAAGGCAGAAGGTTTCAGTAAGCCCCCATATTTAAGTCCGAAACTGAAAATAACACCTAATGGTACCCAACATTACATTAAGCCCCTAATGTCAAAAAGGCAGAAAATTGTAGTCAGTAATTAGATGAAAAATGTAGGCCACATCATAAAAATTAAAAACGTTCTGTTTACCATCCGTATACATAAGAGCAAATTTGTTTGGTTTTGTAAGGTACTCTTCAGAACTCATTTAAACGATCTGAATGAGCTTGGTTGATCCTTTTTCACAGAAAATGAGTAAAAGTGTTAAAAAGGCACACCCAATTGTAAATTCCCCATAACCTTACTCCTAAACCCAATCTCGTCTTATTCACAACGCAAAACCAAAGGCATTAGCATCTAATAGAACCACCAACATAGCCGCACTCTGATCATATAACACTAAATTAGACTACTTTAGCCAAAACCATATTAAGTCAAACCCATTAACGTCCCTCTTTTCTGTTTCATTCATAGCCACTAGAAACCAAGTAACCCATGAAAATATAAGCACCAAATCTATTAATAAAAAAGGTCGAATCATACAATTCATAACCTAGGGGTTTACCCAAAATCCCTAACACATCAACAAAATAAAATCAAACGCAATTCACGATTCCTAGCTACTCAAAAATCACGCGCACGCAATTAAATCCACCAAGGAAGAAAATAATAACCAAGATTAACTAAGATACTAATAAATAAATAAATAGATAACCTGCACCGGCGAGGATTGCTATTTTACCCAGACCCATAGCCATAGCTAAGAGTCAGAAACTGTAAACACGAGATTTGGAACTTTATGTCAGTTAGAGACTATAGAGTGCCTGAATACATAACGATGGAGAAAAAGGCAGTGAAATAGTTGGCAAGATTGGCGAACAAGGAATGAAATTGGAACTACGAGAAAAGTCCCACTCGAGCTTAACCCTAGCTGGGGGATGCCCCTTTCACTTCTTGTTGATAATATCAATTATGCCTTCTTCCTTAACGAATATACCCTCGCTGTAACGTTTCGAGTACTTTTCAGGAGAATTGGTATTTAACAAGGCTTTAGTTGAATTCTATTCTATCCCTAAATAAAGTGAAAGAAAATTTTTTAATAATTATTAATATGAATTATTTGTAATTATGATGTAATTTGGATTGGTGCAATTTAATTAACTGATATGCTTAACCATAATAATAAACTTATAACAAATCAATTTAAAAATAATTAATATTTCCTCGAGACATTTGCAATTTTTAAGGAACATCAACATACTAAGCAGTAGTTGTCACATCTATTATTAGTAGACGTGGAGTTAGTCAAGAGCAATTAGTCTGCGTACTAAAATTATAAGCCATTAGTCATAAAATTTTGGTACACGTCTCAGTCTCATGCTGCCTTGTCCAACACCGTGCCAGTTAAGCTTGAAAATCTAGTCCCGCCATTGACATTGATAGCGAAAGCAAATAGAGGCCGGTCCGGTTGATTTTAAATACACGAATAGTCCGAATTGGGCCAACTTAGTCTTTTTGATTATTGGACTAAAGGCCCAATTCGAATAATTTCATTAATTTCGGGCAAAAATCGCTAAGCTTAAGGTGCTAGTTCAAGTCTAAAAGCAAAATCTAGATCCTCAGTCCAATATTACTCTGTCTCATAAAATCTCAGTCATTTATTTTGTGTGACTTACGCGGGACCCACATAAATAAATGGCTGAGATTTATTGGACACAATAAGACACCATAATATTAGACAGAGGATCTGAACTCCTAGAAGCAAACCTTCAAAATGAAGAATAACAGTACTATTCAGAAAGGTCTTGACGCAAAATTTACGGTAAAAGATTTGTGCTCAGTTTTCTCAAATTCCTCAATTTTTTGAAAAGTTGAATAAAACCTGAGAAATTAATTCAAAAACTACAACGAGTTTGCCCAAAAAAAAGAGATAAATGGCAAATCCTCGAGTAATTAATGTCGGCCTACAGTTTTTTTTAGAACTTTTGACCATGTTTAAAATTAATTGTTCCGCATTTTGGGTGTTTTATTTACCAAAATTCCTTCACTAGTTATATCTTTTTTTTTTTTACACCTAGGGTATCCACCGACAGAATCAGTGACTAATCCCTTCGCTGCGGGAACATCTCCAATATGAGAAGGCTACAGCTGGCCCAGGAACTTGCTGCATTCCCAAGGGTAGGATTCGAACCCCCAACCACTTGGTTAAGCGACAAAGACATGTACCACCTACGCCAACCCACTGGATTAATTCACTGGTTATAGCTCTTCATGAAAGTACCGTATCAAAGGTTGATCAAGAATTTAGAAGTGTTGGCAATTAGCACATAATTTCTTAGACCTTTCTTAATATTATATAATTTTTCTTTGATAAATTGTCTTATCTTAAGTATCTCTTTTTTTATATTGATTGCTCGTGAGTCGTGATACAAACAAGGACTTTTCTAGGAACAATATTTTCATTTTATCCTATATTGTTACTAAGCCCGAGGAAGATAATGAATTCAATCATTCACCTTATCTTTCAATAAGAATGGAACTACTCTGAGGCCATCTCCAACGCATCTCCAAAATGGAGGAGAATCACCTCCATTTTGGAGAGATGCTACAGTTCTCCATTGTTGTTCATTTTTTTTTCTTTTTTAGCTTCTTTTTTCTTTTTTCTTTTTTCTCTCTCAGTCTTTTCTTTCTTCCTTTTTTCTTTTTTTTCATTAGTTCATTCTTTTTAATTCCTTCATTCTTTATTTTGTTATTTAAACAATATTCCAATATTTTCATTATATGTTTATTTAAGTAATTATAACTTTATAATAATTTTAAGGTTTAGTCTCATGTTTATAAGTATTTTCATTATATGTTTATAACTTTATAATTATTTACTTATGAATAAATATTTTAAATAAACAATTTAAAAAATATTCATTATAAAACTTCAAATAACTAAACCACAAGTATGTTGATATTAATAGTCAAATAACATAATAAATTACAAACAAAGATAAACTAAATTAAAACACACATACATGAATGTTAATAGTCACGCAGTAGAACTAAATTAAAAAAATACAAGTAAAATATAATTAACTACTAATATAAAATTGAAAATTTTAATAATCAAGTAGATCAGTTTCATCTATACCAATATTAGTAAAATATTAGCCAAAAATATTATTTGAAGAGTTTGGTTGTGGTTATGGTTCATGAGGTTGATGCGATGATTGTTTCAGAATCTGTGCTTGTTCAGCTGCAATATAAGCACGATGGCAAGGATCTCTAATTTGATTCAATTCCTAAGACATAATTTTAATTTTTTTTCTTTCTGTTGCTTCAAAACCAACTTTTGTCTCTAAATCTCCATCTTCTGTTTAGTCATTTCCAGCGCTACTTGTCTATCTTCGCTTTGTTTTTTTAGTAACTCAATAAACTCTCGATTTTCAGCTCTAAGATTATTTATCTCAAAAGAAGATTTTTCCTCCATTTTTCTTTTCACTCTGGCCTTCTTCACCCCAATAGACCTTTTGGATGAAGAGCACTGGAGATACCGGTACCTGAGATTCAAGTGTTGGATTATCAGATTCTGATGACACATAGCTGGAAATTTGCTTCCGGTAAATTTGTCTTCGTGTGATGACATCATCATTAAAATTTCCAAAATCTTTGACAATGTTCCATACATGCTCATATTTGAAACCTGTTTTGCAATTAACATCTTGCATTAGTAACAGTGGCGAAGCCAGGAATTTGTCTCAGGGGAGGCAAGGTATATATATATAGTTTTTTTTTAATCCAATCCACCATGGGCAACGACATTCTTTTAGAGTGGGCAACCTCTATATACATATATATTTTCTTTTTTAAAAAAAAATTTGAGGGTGGGCAAATTTCTATGTAGCTTCACTACTGGTTAGTAACACCTTGCACGATCCAACTGCAAACAATGTATATATATTTGCTAGTTATCAATCCACCAAGTATATATAAAATTGCAAGAATTAAAAATTTTGGAAACTCATAATATCTTGATCGGATGCACCATTAAGATTCATATTTTTCACTTGTCTGATGCTTGCTCGTAATTTTTTAATAGCTTGTGCTATTTTTCACGATCGCTCTTGTAAAGATCTCTTGTTACGTTGCTTCCATCCATTAGTCGCCTCGTTATTATATGCCTCTTTAATTTGGCCCCAAAAGTGGTCAGAAGTTTAATGCCTCCCAACAATCAGATCTTGCGAAATCTCCATATAATCCGACATAACTAGTGTTGTATCTAGTGGATTGAGAAGCCATTTTTCTTTAAGAGTTGATGTGCTTGTGAGAATGTAATATTTAGGATGAAGAAAAGTGAAATACTTGGTTCGAAATGGTGATTTGCTTAGACACTCTATATTTCATATTTATAGACCTGTATATGAATATTATCATTATCTTAATCGTCCGATTCGATTTCATCATCATCTCAACCGTCCGATTGGATTTCATCATCATCTCAACCGTTATCATTAACCTTATCCATGTTAGATAAAATGGATAGATTTCATCTAAATCTCAACCGTTCGATTGGATTTTGTAATCATCTCAACCATTATCATCAACCTTTTCCATGTTAGATAAAATTGATATATTTCATCCAAATCTCAACCGTCTAATTAGATTTCATTATCATCTCAACCATTATCATCAACCTTATCCATGTTAGATAAAATTGATATATTTCTTCCAAATATCAACTGTCTGATTGGATTTCATAATCATCTAAACCATTATCATCAACCTTATCCAGGTTAGATAAAATTGATATATTTCATCCTAATCTCAACCGTCCAATTGGATTTCATCATCATCTCAAACGTTAGATGGATTACATCTTAATCATTTTAGAACTTATCATCAACTTTATCCACATTAGATAAAATTGACAGATTTCATCCAAATCTCAACCGTCTGATTGGATTTCATAATCATCTAAACTGTTATCATCAACCTTATCCATGTTAAATAAAATTGATATATTTCATCCTAATTTCAACCTTTCGATTGGATTTCATCATCATCTCAACCGTTAGATGGATTACATTCATAATCATTTCAGAGCTTATCATCAACCTTATCCATGTTAGATAAAATTGACGGATTTCATCCAAATCTCAACCATTTGATTAGATTTCATCATAAACTTTACCATTGGATAGATTTTGTCAGTATCTCAACCATAGCAAGAACTTTTATAAATATCATCCTTTACTAAATCAAATATATGCATCAATTTATTGAAATGGATTATGATATTGGAGGTCCTTCTAACATCAAATTCCAAGACATGCTATCATCTTCATCTTCATCGTCGTCGTCATCAAGTGATGATAAACTTGAGTTGATGATTCTTGAAGATGAAACAGTCATACATAATTTGATACGGAAAAATAACTTAGCAATTGAGCTTCTTCGCAATCAACAAAACAACCAAAATGGGCATCGTGGCTCCATCCCAAGGAATATAGTGATCAACCGCGATCGTGAAGATGCAAATCATAATTTGTTTGTAGATTATTTTTGCAAAAATTTGCGATATAATGATAATAAATTTCAGCGATGATATCGAATGTCCCAAAGTTTTTTCTTTCACATTGCTGATCCCGTAAAAGAGTGTGATAGCTATTTCCAACAACAAAGAGATAAGCTTGATAGACTTGGATTATCCACTCTACAAAAAATAACAACGACATTCTGGATGTTAGCATATGGTATACCTGCGGATGCTACAGATGAGTACAATAAAATTGGTGAGTCAAAAGCAATTGAAGGCTTCAAGAGATTCCGATGTGCCATTGTCGAGATTTTTGCATAGCGATATCTTAAATCACCAAATGCTAACGATATTGCAAGGCTTCTATATTGGTGAGCAACATGGTTTTTCCAGGAATGTTAGGTAGTCTTGATTGTATGCATTGGAAGTGGAAAAACTGTCTGACGGCTTGGTCGGGACAATATGTTGGACGTTCAGGATCACCAACTATTATTCTTGAAGCTATTGTTGAATATAATATGTGAATATGACATGCTTATTTCGGTATGCCATGTATAAATAATGACATTAATATGTTGGAATCATCGCATTTACTTTTTAACCTTGCTCAAGGTATTGCTCCTCTTGCTTATTATGTTATTCAAGGAAAATAATATAATATAGGATATTGTTTAGCTGATGGAATTTATCCAAAATGGCCCACCATTGTGCAAACAATTCATGAGCCACGTTATGTAAAGAAAAAATATTTTGCAATGAGGTAAGAGTCATGTAAGAAGGACGTGGAGCATGCATTCGGAGTTCTACAACCGCGATTTGCGATTATTACAGGACCGACATGTTTTTTGAAAAAAAAGTGTTGCATGATATCGTGGTTGCTTGCATTATTATGTACAATATGATTGTTGAAGATGAATGTGATCTAAATGGACCAATCACAGGTGTAATGGAAGCTCCGTAATTGACTGTAGAAAGGGTAACAGATGAAAATACCCGATTTCAATAATTTCTTGGCCGGTATAAACAAGTCAAGGACAAAAATGCGCATATCAAATTAAGGAATGCATTAATAGAACATTTGTGGGAACAATATACTAATTCAGAGGATTAGTGGATTATGTTATGTTTATTTTTAGTGGCGATATTTTCTTTTAATTTTTTTGGTGTAACGAATGTTCTGTGCCTTTTTGTAATGTTAAAATGTTTTTTATTTATAAAATTCAATAAAATTTGATGTTTAATATTACGTAATTATATTGTCATTTACTATAATTATATAATATAGAAGAGTGCAATATATCTCATATATTATTTCATTTAATATTAT
>JANZLH020000035.1:6119051-6144518 GCA_026770325.2 Erythroxylum fimbriatum | reverse complement strand
TCTGATTACGCTTCCTTTAGTTTAGGGATTTCTCTTCTCAAATACTTGTATAAATTCAAACCTTGTTTACAGTTATATATCAATCAGAAAATCCTCTTTATACCTTGGTTCTTTAGAACCGACCACCTAAGACACAAGAATCTCATGTATCTCCCTTATGGCAAGTTCGTTGCACAAAAATTTACTCAAAAATGGCTTTAGAATATCTTACTTCCTTTTCCATCATCTTCACGAGAACCGCTCACCGGGACGCGATCAACATCTTTCTACAGTTCTCAAAACATAAGCTCTCTTAATGGATCAGAGAATCCTTCTGCTTATGAATGACACGAGCAACTGCAGGAGACCTTAACCTTTATATATATAGCTTTCATATCAGGTTCTCCATCACAAGCTTGATATGGGTCCGGTCCACATTTTTCATCTTATTGAGCCAGTTTATT
The DNA here is from genome assembly GCA_026770325.2 of Erythroxylum fimbriatum. Classification (NCBI taxonomy): domain Eukaryota; kingdom Viridiplantae; phylum Streptophyta; class Magnoliopsida; order Malpighiales; family Erythroxylaceae; genus Erythroxylum; species Erythroxylum fimbriatum. Next base: position 6,144,075 of record JANZLH020000035.1, on the reverse strand, counting down.
ATTTTTATCCAAATCAAATCATATAACTTAATCGATAAGTTATTTGAAAAACAAAAATGTAATTAAATATTGTCCAATTTTTTAGAAAAAAGTAAAAAATATTGAACACCTCTCAAAAATGGTAAAAGCTTCTGGCAAGCACACTCACGAGAAGGGTAAGAGAGCAATCGAGCCTCGACTAGGTCTGTCATGAGTCGATTAGGAGTGTGATCTCATAGTCCCAATAGATGGTCATGTGCATCATCGCAGAGGGTTCACAGACGAGAAATTGTATGCAAAATAAGTGAATTAACGGACAAGGGAGGGGTGAGAATAAAGTCAGGGTTTTTGGGTTGGCTTTTTCATTTTAATTAATCTTTTTTACTTTTGAATAAATAATTTATTTGTGTGAAAATTATAATTTATGTGTCAAAAAATATATTAATTGATGTGATGAATGTTTAATGACAAATTATTTTTATAAAAATAAAATTTTATTATTAATTGAATTCTTTTGATAGTTCATATTGACGTTGGATACACCTGAGTTATGTGGAATTGACTGTATCAGCATCTTCCTGGATACTAGTAGGACTGGACGTTGATGTAAGAGCATAAATGAGCTATAAAGGCATTCAAGGACATGAAAAACTGATCTTACGATTAAGATTGCAAGGCAACTTTATTTTATTCTCAGAACCTAATGAGTAGAGTATCTTTTAACATATGAAGCAGCTTTTGTGGTGATGTACGAGTTGAATAGTTGAGGATTCCGATTCCCTGATGTGCTCATGTGATCTGCTGTCGTCTGACTCCGGTGCCTTTTAAGAGTCAACAAAGCATTGATCTCAAGCGTTATTTACGTATGCATACCAATTAGTTACGTTCCTTAAAGATAGAGGAAGAGGAGAGTGGATTTAAGTTTTCTTTTCACAACCAAATTTCTGTAAGTTCTGAATTTTATGAGTCAGATACGTGATTATGAAAGGTATTTCTCGTTCAATTGTGATTTATTTTGGAATGATTTGTGCTACAAGTAGTTTCCATGTGCCCAGATATTCCCAAAACATTATTCTGCTTTTCCATATAGAGGCAACTGAATAAGGTCTCGAATTATAGATATTGCGAAAGCCTGCCGACTAGAAACCAACTTATTCTAAACAACCTCACTTGAGAAAACCTCATTCAAGAAAACGACAGATTTGGGACCCTTTTTTTTAATGAAAATTCACCAGAAATTCTTCCTTATATGCTGCTTCCATTTCTACACGCATCTTCCTCCATATCCCGCACTTGCAAACAATGCTTGCTTTATGTCTTCTGAACTAATTAATACCCTGCGCTCCAACTCCTACAATTAAGAAGACAGGTAGAACAAAATTGCCTTAATTAGTGCTCACAAACCACCGAATCTCATATGACTAGCCATTGGGAGATAAGTTTGTAATAAATGGTCTAAAGGTCTACCTCCGAGCAAGAAGCTTGCATTGCAAACTCGTTGAAACAGCTAATAACACACTGTTCAATCTCGACGCCTAATGCTTCTAAAGTTTTTACTGTTGATAACAGCAACCCTGGCTTTCCTGTACAGAAAATCTCAATTTTCGTATCCATGTTTCTTCTTTCCACGTCAAACTGTGAAGGAACATTTCAGACATTCCTGTTCAGGTTTTGCTTAACAGTAGAGCTCAGTTTTCAGCAGTGGATTTGGTCTTTTTTATAAATACAAAGTACATACCTTGGGTGAATTCCTCACTATGCTTTCGCTTCCCTTCATGTCCTTGAAAGTTTCCTTCAAGTTCAAATCATCTGACTCAACCTGAATTTCCTGTTCCAGGACGTTGATTCGCTCCAGTAGCTCCTTCATGTAATCTATAGTGTCTCCAAGTATAGATGTCCTGTCCATCTGTTGCAAAGATGTTGATTCATTAGACAAATTGACCGAAACTTGTCTAACATTATCTAGTAATAATACATTTCTTACCTTGCTTATCTTCGGAACTATTGATCTCAACATCGAGAGCCTGTCGTTTAATCTCTTTCTTCGCCTTCTCTCAGCCATTAGATTCTTCGATGGCTGCCCATCGACCCTCTTACCTCGGATCTTTCTCTCTGGACAAGAACCGACGTCGGCAAAAGGCACTTCAGGCTCAGGAGATTGGGTTGGCTCAACTTTGAAATTAACTTCCATCTCCATATCATGGCAACCGTTTACTGTAGTCAGACCATGTTCCTCATTCTCCATTATGGACATTGGTGTGTTTTCTTGGAGGGGAAATGGTGGTGTCTCAAGTGTATTATGTGAAGAATCAGTAAATTGCGGTACTGAGAACTCGTCAGTGAATTGTGAGCCAGAGAATTCATACCCAAAAGGGCATCCATGAACTTCATTGAAGTAGTAGTTGTTGAAGTCCTGCTGCAGTGTGGAGACGCTATCGCATAAAGAATTCTGCGGTAGTGTGGTTGGATTATCATTGACACTGTCATAGTTCCAGCTACTATCAAAAAGCTCACTCATCTCCACTGAAAAACCTGGAATGGTTTCCCAATTTTCTCTTCTTATAGCTAGTAGTTCATCTAAGTAGCTCTGCTCATCGAGCTCCATCTCTCTGTTTCTCTCTCGGGAAGCGACAATGCCTTGGTATTTGAAGCTGCACAAAGTTGGAGAATATATAGGATGCAAAAACACAAAAGGTCACAACTTGATCATTAACAATATGGAATATATATATTATTTGGTACATGTTGGCACTTTAGAACCTAAGATCGAAATCTTATATCTCCATCTCTTTCACTGTTTTCGTGATTTTCATGTCTTTTTCACCGAAATCTATCTGTAATCAAACAAACCAAATATTAATTTTTTGTATCCCTGGGAACTTTGACCCCTCACATCTTTCTGAAACGAAAGGGATTGGAGCTAACATCATTCAGAACCTGTCAGGTTCTTTGTATGTTCTGATCTTTTGTTATATTATTTGTCCGTGAACGGAAGGTAACCAAACCCTCTTTTCTTCTCCCCATATCACCCCCTGAAAATTTTGCTGACTTTGGGTCCCATTTTTCCATATGCTCCATGTCCATGCCCCTAGAATTTTGGTTCCGCTCACAAATTCAAATCTGTTTGTTGGGCTCTTTTGTTCTTTCTGCGCTTTTTTCTTAACCCTAAGTTGGCTTCTAACCATTATAAAATAATTAAAATACTGTTAAAATGCATAAATAAATAAGTGAATTATATATATAAATAAGATTCTTAATCAATTGTCTTAAATTTTTTTATTAAAATGTGATGCATTTATTTGTACACCGAAAAATGTTAAAAATTTATAAGTGAATTTGTAACAAAGTTATTAGTAATATACCAAAATTTGTGTGAATTTTTATACTATTACTCATTAATATAGGCTACTATTTTAAATAATTGTTTAAAATTAAAATATAATGTATATATTTTAATTTACAATTGTGAATTAGTATTGTTTAGAAATTTAACCTCCATCTCCATGTCAGTTGATATGCGTAGCACGAGTCAAGATTTTACGGTATAATCTAATACGAAAATTCCATATGACATAATCTATTTCAATACTAATTTTCATCTGAACTAATACAATACTATATTAATAATGTTAATTTATAAATCACAATTGAAATTATTAAAAATATATTTAAAATTTTAAGTTGAAGCAGGGCATCTGAGTTGTATATAGGTTGGAGCTCGCCCGGTAATCCTTCAAATACATCCTGTTAAGTCTAATTAGTACGCGGAATAGTTAGCAGGGAAAGGTACCTGTTTTTCAATCACAACAGACGAATGTGTACTTCAAGTCTGTAACCATACTATTACTTAAAGCAACAATTTTGGCAGATATGTATGGTGCTATTGACTAGAAGAATAGAACAACATTTTCTTTAACGTCTGTTTTTCTATGTAGCTGCTGCAATCGCTCTTTTAACGCTTATTTTGGCTTTTTATCATCGGTAAGCTCTGTCAATATGTCATTTCTCAGTTTCGATGGCACGCTGAGACTGAGAGAGGTTCGTTTTCTCGTTGCAGAGAGCACTATAATCCGTCATTTATTAGCAGTCTCTTACAGTCTACCTAATTCTCCAACAGTGCTTGTTATACTTTATTTTTGTCTAGGAAATAAACTTGAGATACCCTTTTTAAGTTTTTGTCGATAATATTTCTCAAGTGTATAAATTAAGATTAATAAGAGCTTATCACAGCAAGTCAAAAGCTTTAGGTGATGCTAATCACTTGAATGGGTGTCATTATCATTATTTCCATGGTAATATGGTCTATGCCTAAGGCTGTACAAGCCTAGTGCCAACTTGATTTCATTCTAAATGTTGCGTAAAGTTTATGATTTGCTATATATGTGTGTTTGCTGTTTAAAAGCAAGAAAGGAATAGTTTCCAATCCATGGAAGTTCTTTGTCCTTCAATTCTATGTGATGAATCTGAGCCATGTGCTATGGCTCTCTAGGGTGTAATTTAACTCGGAAAGAAGAGGTAAGTGGAAGCTTGGAAGTGCTTACGTTGCATTACATTATCAATATAGAGAGAAAAAAAAGGAACAACAATCAATAATCCAATATATATAGGTGATTAAAAGTCAGAAAAAAGAACAATATTTGTCCATCGTAAAGATCATAAACAAAATAGGAAAGAAAATCGAAATAACCTCTTATGAGATGATTGGAACCATTTTTTGTAATTAAAATGATATCTGGTTTGGAAATCATTTTGGTGACTAAGTGTTAAATGGTAATTATTATTAGAGTTTGACTAAGCATATATGAAAATGTTAAAGAGTTTATAAGTGGTAAGAGGTAACTATCCAAATTATTAGTTCTAGTCATTTTGACAATAAGTAATCCAAGCCTAATTCTGATATGGTATCAGAGCTAATGATTTGGTCCGATTACCATTACGTTTATTTCAAATGAAAACTGAATGTCCAGTCTCAGTTGCACTTAAGGAGGAGTATTAGAATATTTCATATTGACTACGTATGAAAATATTAAAGGGTTTATAAGTGGTAAGGGCTAACTATCCAAAAGACTAGTTATAGTCATTTTGACAATAATTGATCCAAGTCTAATTATGATAATTACGGAGAGCCAAATTGTTGTCATAGCAGCCGGTGGAAATTCGATGTATCAAATGATTGACCATGGAAAAACATTCATCCTTGTAATATTCGTATTTAATATACCTAGAAAGGTAAGCAGAGAATATAATCATAGTCATGGAAAAGGCAATTCCCTTTATTGATTTCCTGGACAAAATTTCGGGAATAACTTTTGTTACAAGAATTCCAGTAATCAAGGTGTTTGTGTGTTCCAAGGAAGTCCAAAACATGGAGATAAAGTTACGCAACTCTCTTAATTGTAATTTAGCAAAGTCATATTGAGATTGACTTCAACCATTGTTCAGAGAAAGTTACACATCTCTTAATTGTAATTTAGCAAAATCATATTGAGATTAACTTCAACCATCGTTTGACAAAACTTTTAGCAGTAACATTGGACTTCAACCCACTGTTTCTAATACGTTTGTTTTTATAAAAACTAATTTAAAATTTAAAATAATTAGAGTCCTATCCATTAAAAAATCGTATTTATGTAACTTTTACTAAATGATAAAATATGATCAGTTATAATGAGTTGGAAGTTGGAACCAAATCCAACAGTACGGCAAAAAGTCCATCAATACTCTTCCATTTAACATCGCAATTGGGTAGTCTTATCCCGACACATCTACCGGGAGGGTAACAGAAGTGCCGACTGGCTCACTAATTATGCTACCTCTTTTGGACTTGGAGTTACCACTTTTGTATCCGCACCTAATGGGTGTCACTCGATCCTCCTAGAGGACATCGCTGGGATTAATATCCCCCGCTTAGTTTAGTTCGTTGTTTGTCCCTTTTACAAAAAAAATAAATTCAAAGGGTGTTGAATGAGACCAAAATTATCCTTGTGGGTTTGTAGCTGTTGTACTTCACAAATGTTTAGTTCTATGGCTTTGTATTGTTTTAATGTCCAAATTAAAATAATGGGCTTTTTTTATTAATGTTATGTTAAACCAAGTTGTTTTCACTAAATATCTCATGGGCTTGATCCATATTGACAGGTCCTGATATCAACAATGATCAAAATTGACATCTTTCTCTATCCTTATGCAGTATGCTAGAGATTGCTGCTAATGAGTTGTACCTTAGATGAGACGGTAGTGAAAGCTTTAGGTGCTTCATTTTCGAATTGTGGCCACAATGGTTACATTGGGAGCATTTATAAAGTAGGATGATGGCATAAATTATTCCCAAATGGTAATCGAGAAGATACCTGAGATCCTTAGATGAAATTAGCTGGGATATAGTGGCTTTTTTTACTTCTATAATAACAACAAATTGGATTCTGACGACTGATATTTTTTATGCATCACTTGTCTAAAGTTTCACCTCTGACTGGACTTTGTACAACTTGATTACATTTTCGCAGAAACAATCCATTTTTAACTGGACACTAATACTATACAACAAATAAAAAAAGACCATTCGTGAACGCAAGGTTTTTCAACTTTTTCTCTATATGATTCATAGTTTAGTGGTTTTCCTTTTATTTTTCCGATCATTACAACTAGTTTTAGACCTCCAATTACTAATAATCATTTTTTGGCTGGACTTAATCAGTTTTGCATAAAATTGTCTTCATTTAATAGAAGCAAGCCATATAACTCCAAATTCTTAATATGGTACTCATTCTGATAAGGAATACTTTAGAATGTAGTAATGTTGTAGTGCACTATTTATTAGTAAAAAAAAAAAAAAGCATTTTGACTTATAAGCTGTGTTCTAAGATTAAAAGTGTCGAGTAACAAACAACTAGATCGAAACTCACAAGGGAAAGGTAATCAGATCTTGCTAGCTCAATCATCAATACCCATTTATCAGTTTCTTCTCAGATATTAATTACTCAGTTTCCTTTTTCTTGATGTAGAATTGAAATGCTGAATAGTTTCCATTCCAAATTTTGAATGCAAAGACCTCTTTTTCAATGCCAGTATTGAGTTACCATTAACATCAAGGTAAACTTTTGGTCCTCCAACGTTAAGTGATGATTGCTCAAAATTCAACAATTGTGCTTCAACCATTGCACATTCAATAAACAAAGAAGCAAGCTAATCAATAGCAATACTCTCCCGCAATCGGTTTATGTACAGCTCCCATTCGTGATTCAAGGATTGGACTACTGCTTCATCCCTACCTTATGTTCGCACTGCCATTACAACCCAAGGAGCAATAATTCAGGAGACTGTTCGCTCAAAATTGCCTTACGACATGTCTATCTCATTCTAATACAAAGCATAGAACTTCCTCACCAATCTCGAAGAAAAAGATAAGTGGCAAGATAGGCATTGGACTTTGATACACCATCAAAAGAATTGAAGTTGCAGTAGACAAGCCTATGAAAAAGACTTGATCTCAAAACATTTACAAATACTAGCATCTTTATTTATTGGAATCTAGCAAAAAATAAAAAAAAAATCCGATCTTCATATAAAATGCTAAGACAAAAAAAGGACTAAGTTATTAATGAATTCCCAATAACTTACCATGAAACATAAATTTATATAGTAGCACCAACAAAGAACAACATGGCCAGAAATCCGAAAATTTACTAAAATTGCATCCAAAACAGCAAAGCATAGTAATCATTAATCAAATGGGCATCTTTAGCTAAATGCGGATTTTGTGTAGCGAAGTGAACATAATCCTTACCCAGACAATGAAGACAACGAGGAAGTAATGTCGGAGCTACACAGAAAACCAACAAGAAGGTGAAGTAAAAAACATAGACAAAACCGACAGGGAGAAGAAGGAGAATAGATGAATGAAGAGTTCAATTTGTTTTTCTTCTCTCTAAATTAATTAAACTATAAAATAATTAAGTGGAAAAAAAATTGAACTCGCAGCAGAGAGGTGACAAAGGTATGTTACGTCTAAAATGTTAATAAAAAACATAAGGAGAATAGATGAATGCAGCTGCTCTTTTCGGACATTATTCCTCATTATTTGAGCCACTTATTGCTGAACTCATGTCGATCAGAAAAGCGTTATCATGGCTAAAAGACAAACAAATAGATCATATTGTCATGGAGTCGGATTACTTGTTAGTTATACAAGCGCTTACAAATTCGTCTGCTAATCGTTCTGAGATTGGAATGCTGGCTTTAGACTGTTTAGCTTTCAAGCGTTATTTCCTTCACTTGTTCTTCCGATGGACGCGCAAAATTGTCAATAGGGCGGCTCACTCTTTAGCTCGGATAGTCTTATTATATGCAAACCTTCATAGTTGGGAAACTAGTTCTCTTTGTCTTGGTCCTATTTTATTGTTAAATAATTTTGATTGTAATCCATCTAATAAGGAAAAGCTTGTAGAATATGAGTATATAGGATAAACCTGCTGGCTTGGGTTTAATTTTTAGCCTTTCGTTCTATAGATTTTCTCGTAAAAAAAAAAAAAAGAAGTTATTTTTACCACGAACATACCTTTTGCGAAATGATCGTTCGAACATTTTAGTGCTAAGTGAAGTTTGAGACAGTATTGTAAAAGTTGCTTAAGTTTAATTTTTTTTTGCAAATAATCTTAAATTAAACTAAAAAAAAAAATACCGGTGTTGAGCCTGAAGCAGATTTTGCGGTTAACAGAATAGTGTGTAGTCCATACACTATTCCCGTCCCCGACCCTTCATCTGATTCCGACATGTTTAGAGGAAGCAATCATCTCTTTTTTCAGCCTTTAGCCCAATTCCAGTGTTTGGTTTTTGTTTTATCTCTTTCAACACACGCGTTAAAGTTCCAATTTACTTTTATCAAAAACAAAAAATAATAATATTATAGGGAGGGAGTCTCTATCTCTTCCAGGGACCGCTTTATTAAAGCTAAGCTGGGGCTGGGCTGGGCACCTACTCCCGAATTTGAGTCCCGCAAAACATACGCTTTTTCATTTGTTTATTCGTCCTATAATTGTATGTATCTGTTTTTTCTTTCTTTTTCTTTTTACCTGTTCAATAAGACCGCCTGACTGACTGTTACGTTGTTCATTTCCTCTCCATTCATTCTGCCCAGTCCACAACGCAAGATCCTTTGTTCTCTTTTTAGGTTTAATCTCAATGGTCCAATTTTGTAATTTCTATTTATTAACTTCACTTCTTCTTCGTCAAGGGAACGACAGTTGTCTTGTATCCTTTCCTTCCATTCCAACCGGTAAAAAAGCAAAAACCAGAAAAAAGATTAACACATCAGCAGCACCAACTTCGAGACTACTTAATAATTATGCATCGCGTCGCGTATCATTTGAGTTAATTGAAGGATAGTATAGTCTTTTCATCTCATTCATGAAACAGTGCCAATCCAGTCCACCCCATCACAAGTAAGCTTTCTATTACCAAACTATCCTCCTTATTTCCATTTAATTATATTACTACCACACTTCACACTCTTCACAAAACCACTAACCAACCACGGCACACTCACTCACCCACCCGTCCCAATGCAGGAGCAAGCTTTCGTCGCAACAATGGCGAAATCACCCGCTTCGCTTCTCAAACATTTCACTCTATCCCTCTTGTTCCTATGCTTCTCTTCAATACAAGCCTCTCCAAACCCAGATTTCGACGCTCTAATGCACTTCAAATCCGCTTCCGACACAGCCAACAAGCTCACCAACTGGAACTCCTCAACTGACCTCTGCAACTGGACCGGAGTTTCATGCATCAATGACAGAATCTCGCGTCTCGTACTTGAAGGCCTCGAGCTCAGCGGCTCGTTTCAACCCCTTACATCTCTAACCCAACTCCGTGTTCTAAGTCTCAAAAGAAACAATCTTTCTGGTCCCCTCCCAACCCTCTCTAACCTCACTGCAGTAAAGCTTCTCTTTTTATCACACAACCAATTTTCCGGCGCCCTTCCTGTGTCTGTTCAAGCTCTGTCAAGACTCTACCGTTTGGATCTTTCGTTTAACAACTTCTCTGGCAGCATTCCCATTGGTGTAATCAACCGCTTGAATCATTTGTTAACTCTTCGACTTGAAGGGAACCGGTTCACTGGCTCAGTATCTGGGTTAAACATTCCACGCTTGGAGGACTTCAATGTGTCCAACAATCATCTCTCCGGTGAGATACCCAAGTCACTTTCAGGCTTCCCGGAGTCGGCTTTTGGTCAGAATTCCGGTCTTTGTGGATCGCCGGTGCAGGCCTGTAAAAGCGTCGTATCCGACCCCACAGAACCCGGATCCGACGGAGCCCTTGCGTCGCCGTTAATGCCCGGAAATAACCCGACGATAGTCTCGTCACCGAGCTCGATACCAGCAACAACAGCACCAAACAAACCAACGGTAAACACCAACCACAAGAAAGCATCCAAGACAAACCCTTTAGCACTAATAGCTATAATACTTGGGGACGTGTTAGTACTAGCTATGGTCTCTCTACTGCTGTACTGCTACTTTTGGCGTAACTACGCAGCGAAAATGCGGGGTGGGAAAGGTTCAAAGCTTTTGGAAACGGAGAAGATAGTGTACTCTTCCAGTCCGTACCCGAATCAACCAGGTTATGAGAGAGGTAGAATGGTGTTTTTTGAGGGGGTGAAAAGGTTTGAGCTTGAGGACTTGCTTAGAGCGTCGGCGGAGATGTTGGGGAAAGGTGGGTTTGGAACGGCGTACAAGGCGGTGCTGGAGGACGGCAATGTGGTGGCGGTGAAGAGGCTAAAGGATGCGAGTGTTGGTGGGAAGCGGGACTTTGAGCAGCATATGGAGGTTATAGGGAGAATGAGACATCCTAATTTGGTTAGCTTGAAGGCTTATTATTTTGCGAGAGACGAGAAGTTGTTGGTCTATGATTACATGCCTAATGGCAGCTTGTTTTGGCTTCTTCATGGTACGTAATTCTAATCTTCCATTAACTCCATTAGGTTCTCATTCTTGCTTTGGGTTCGTTTCTTGATCATTGCTATGCTGCGTTACTTATGGGCTGGCTCTCGGAAATGCTTTAAGAATCTTGACTAGTTTTTATTTATTTGGGATCATAGACTCGAGGGGGTTGGGTGACCAACTAGAACTAGTTGACCATGGAATAGGACCCCAGACCCAGATCACGATATTCCTGTCACGCAAGAAGACAGACCACCACCACCTGCCCTGCACTGCACTACTGCACTGGATATATAAAAATAAAAAAATTTTAAAAAATAAGAGAGCATGAAGATTTATTTGATGCCCTTAGCTAGCAGCTTAGTTTTATGGCTCTGTGTTTTTGCTTTTGCACCTTTCGATAACTCTTATCGACAGCAGCAGACAAAGGTAAAGAGTTATGCAATACAACAGAAAACCTGTAGGATAATAGCAGCTTGGAACGAGTGGTATGTTCATGTTGGGTGTTCACTTTCTTCGTATAATAAACTACGGCACACCTGCAAGACTTAGCAGCAGAGAGATACTTTTACTTTTTGTGAGATACTAAAACAAGAAAAAGCCATCAAAGCCAGCTAGACCCTGGCTAAAGATGAAGCCAAATCTGCGATTTGGGAATTTGATCTCCAGCATCTGATCCTGATGGTGACCCTATCTTTGTCATATATACTATTGAAACTTCCACAGGTAACCGAGGACCGGGTCGGACCCCACTAGACTGGACCACACGACTCAAGATAGCAGCCGGAGCGGCCCGTGGACTGAACTTTGTACACACCTCTTGCAAAGCCCTTAAACTAGCCCATGGCAACGTAAAGTCCACAAACATCCTTTTAGATAAAACCGGCGAAGCACGTGTCTCCGACTTCGGCATCACCTTATTAACTTCACCCTCCACCACCTCAAGAGCCAACGGGTACAACGCGCCGGAGGTGTCCTCCGACGGACGCAAACAGACGCAAAGGTCCGACGTCTACTCTTTTGGGGTGTTGTTATTAGAGCTGCTGACTGGGAAATGCCCGTCGGTGTTGGACTGCGGTGGCGTGGTGGATTTGCCGAGGTGGGTGCAGTCGGTGGTGAGGGAGGAGTGGACGGCGGAGGTGTTTGACTTGGAACTGATGAGGTATAAGGACATTGAGGAGGAGATGGTTGGGTTGTTGCAGATAGCTATGGCTTGTACTGCTACGGCTGCGGAGCAACGGCCCAGGATGAGCCACGTGGTGAAGATGATTGAGGAAATACGTGGGGTCGAGGTGTCACCTTGTCACGAAACTTTTGACTCTGTGTCGGAATCGCCTTGCCCGTCCGAGGACACTTGCGGGGCTAGCCAGTAGTTAGTTGTTATTTGCTAAATGTCGCGTTCTCGTTTTCCTCACGATATTGTTTTCTTTTCGCGGAAGTCTTGTTCTTGAGCTTCACGAACATGTATCTTCATATACGTATTTCTTGATTTTGCTTTTGCTTTTGACTTGCTTGGGGATATCATAGCACTATCCTATCCTACTTCATGAGTGAGGCCAAAAGTAAGTTTTGACAAAAATCATTCGTCAGAAAAGTAAAGGTGATTGATCATCAAATCATATTTACATAAATGATGAAGCTGTTCGGAAGGGGTGACTTGGAATTTGGAGATTATAAGGTTTTTTTTTTGTAAATCGTTTGATCCTATAACCATATACATTTATATGGACAACTCAGCTAAGGAAATTGAGAACACTTTGCTCATTGTTGATACTAATCGAATAATTTGCTTTGCAAATTAACACATTTCCTATCGATCGAGAAGTTGACTTGTAGAAGTATTGTTTCTTGTATTCTTTATTGCCAGGATCCATTAAGATTAAAACAAAAACCTCATGTCACTTGCAAAAATAATTGGAGGTAGTAGCATCGTATGATTAAATTTTGTGGACTTTAGGACTATGCAATGCTATAATTGCGATGATTGCACTGATAGTTCGTAAAGCTATAGAGTCCCTATTATCTATTAATACAATATCATGTTCAAATGCTCAATTATCTTACAAAATGTTGAGTATAATTTTTAAATTTTGAATTATTTTTTATTTCATATTAGTAAATGTGATTTTTTTTTGAATTGGTACGATGACAAATTTATTAAAGTTTCTCGTAAATTAAGGAAAGAAGTATATATATTAACGAAGATGATCAAAGCAAGCAATGATGCAATAAACACACGTGAAGAGATTGAGGAGTAGGTAAAGCTTATGAAGTAAGACATTAATTTGTTAGTAAAACAAAAAAAGAGTTAAATTTTATGTTAACAAATATTGTAATAAGATTTGTTGTGCTTTTGATACGTGTTACCAATGTTTTAAAAACCGGACCGGATATCGAACTGATCAAAGGAAAGGTTTAAGGTTTAGAGGTTCAACCGGTAGCGAACCGCTATCGAACCGGAATATAATAAATAAGATGAAAATTTTATAAGAATAAATAAAAATAAAACATTTTATTGAAATGAAAAATACACCACTAGAATTCCTAGGCCTAAATATCATTCCTAATTAAACTACTTCAATAAATTAAAAACGACAAGATAAAAATAGAAAGATGCATATAACATAAAAGATTAGTTCCACTAATTAAAAATAAGGTATTGTTTTGAATTATTCAAAATTTTTGTTAAATTTTTTATATAAACAATAATTGAGAACGCCAGGATAAGGATAAATAATTGGGCAAAGTAATCATATGCTATGCCCTCACCCTAAACCTTCTGTCCCTAGACCCGGGGTCTAACAAGTGACCCAAGGGGAAGGACAAGTCCACAGAAATGGAATGGGAACGACCTCACTCTGTGAAATCCTGAGTAGGGGAGACTTTCTAACCAATAATGTTTTTGTATTAAAAAATCTAGGGGAAAGGATAAACAAAAAGGAAAGGAAATAAAACACCACGAGAGTCGAGACACGTGAAAGATCAACAAACCAAAGGAGAAAAAAAGCCAAATGAAATCCATTTTCAAGTCCGAGGAAGGAGAAACGGAGAAGCAGCAAGTAGTATTCTCTGTTGGAGGAGTAGCTCGACTTGCGTGGCGCTCAGGCTAATGGCGTATTTACGACGTTTCTTTGTTAGTGACTCGCCGGAAAATAAAACAACTTCAATCTTTTTTTCACCGTGAGAGAACGCCGATCTAAAGGTCCCGCTTTTTCACTTCTCTTCGACGTTGCTGAGGAAGAACTCGAGGTCGCAACACTGTTACGTCTTCCCAGTCGCCGTCAACCGTACCTACTCCACCGCCTTCAACTCCGTCTACTTCCGATGGAACCGGTATTAGAGACAAGAAGAAGAACACTTCATGCCCTCTGTCTTTGTCAAGATCACCCCCTCCGACGCAGTCAGCTCGTATGCTTCCGGTCCACCAACGGTTCTTTTGTGCCAAAAATCGGACCGAACCGTACGGTCCGACCCAAAACTCGCCGGTTTTAACATATAAAGGTTATTAAGAACAACCGAACCGGACCACCGTCCGGTTCAAACATTTTCCGGTCGGACGGTCCGGTTTTTCAAACCTTGTTTGGTACACATGTGCGTGAATAGTGTATTAAGTGCTAATTTATGATATTCTTGTTACATTAAAATCTTGAGGAAGTCGCCCTCAAAGGGTGTGGCTCGATGGTTGAGAGCGAGGCTTGATTTCGGTTAGGTCTCATGTTCGATTCCTTGCTAGCCCCTCTTATAAGTAGGTCTCAGGTTCGATTCCTTGCTAGCCCATCTTGTAAGTAGGGTGTTCAAAAAAAAAAAAACCTTTGAGAAAGTCATGATTGTGTTTATGTGTGATGTGTGATTGTGACATTTAATTGGCTGAAGCCTATTAGCTAGCGTACTTTAGATTGGGGCAATTATCAATTTGTTGGTCGGTCTGAACTACTTGAGGCAATAATAAGGCAAATGCCATTTTATTGTTCGAGGATATTATCCAAGTACAATTTTAAACAAGTTTGTTGATCGAAGTGAATTAACCAAGACATACTCTATGTATAGGGCATTGTGTATATATATTTGTACTATTTTACGTTACATTTAATATAATTTTCTAAAGTGGTGGGTGTCGTATCTTTTCTTTGACAAGTAGTACAGTGGAAGATATAGTGTCTGTGGCATATGGTATAATAGGATTTGATTTTCATTTAATTTTACTTAATTTGATACTTTCTTGTTTTGTAATATACTCATCTATTATCAATTATTTTAAGTGAATATTTTACATAAAAAAACAAGGGCATGAGAGAATTTTAAGTACAGTTCATAGAAGTATATTAATCTTAGTGAAGTGGCTCAGGTGGAATTGGCTCTTGTCATTGGATAACAAAACATCACAGCTGAAGGCATAACATGCAAGCTATATGTTTGGTAAGTAGCTAGCGTAGAGATATAGGTCTTAAATGAGTGGCAAGAAGATAATCAAAACATGATAAAAAAAACTTATTCACGTAGACTTGTGTGCTTTTATGAGAATATCTTCTCTAAATTAATCACAACTTGCATTTTGTTACTTTTGTTGATGAATAAAGTAAGATGACATCGCTTTACTTTATCAAAGAAAGTTCTAAAACATTGTCCATCTTCAAAACGTTCAAGACAACTTACATTTTATTATGTTTGTTGATAAAGACAATAGAATCACTTAGGATTATTTTATCAAACAAAGATCTAAAGCATTGTTCATCTTCAAAAAGTTTAAGAATCATGTTAAGAAGCAAACAACAATTATTTGAGAATTTTGTGAACAAATCTAGGATGTGAAATATTTCTTTTGAAGGAATTTAATAATTCTGTGACGATCGTTATATTTTATGAGATAATTAACGTTGTACACTACTCATCAAAACATTGTCATATAAAGAAATAATGGAAGCCTTTTAGAAATGAAAGAGCATAATGAATGCAAAAGGTCTTCCAAAATTTTAATGGGTAGAGACAATTCACAAATTTGCATATATTATTAATCATAGTCCCACAACAATCTTGCATTGTTATATCTCATTCGAAACTTGAAATAGGTGGAAGCTAAACCACTTCAAAGTCTTTAGCTGCATTTTTTTGTGCATATTCCTTCCTAAAATAAACTCAAACTTGATGAAAACATCCATAAATTTATATTATTTTGGGTTATAGTAATTAAGCTAACAACTATCAATGTTTTGATCTTAATATTTAAAAGCTTATTTTTGATGTGTTCAATGAAAAATAAGATAAAATTAGAATGAGAAATAAGGTTGACCAAAATTTTGCATGGTTGGTGATGGAGTTTCTAATGATATTACACATTATATAGAAGATAATGATGATGATTTAGACCCTTCAAATCTAACTAACCCATTAAGCTCTACATCTTTAAGTTCTAGCTCATGTGATACAACTTCAAAAAAAAAAGAGAACTTTTAAGGAGATTTATCAGAAAATAGAACAATGCCAAGTTGCAAGCTCAAATGCATGATATAAAACAAAGAAAAGGAAATAAAGACCTCAAAACGCAACAAAACCCAAAGGAGTTTATTGATTTGCCCAAAGGTGAAAATGTGGTTAGATTATAATAGATTTATTAGATGAAATGCAAACATAATAACTAACTCAGAAATACAAAGCATAATTAATTACACATAATTATATGTGATACGAAACTTTTTTTCCTTATACCTTGATTTAACACAATAAAATCTATTTTTTTGTAATTGCTTACTATAAATGAAACGACTAACAATTTAATGTCAAATTAGTATTTTTTTAATTGATATTTTGGTTAAAGATGGGTTTTTAGAATAACATGTTATGAAATAAAACGATAAGAGAAGAAGGTGTGCAAGTTAAAGAAGACTTTATATAGCCTAAATCAAAGTCTATATAATTTCCTTTATCATTTGAGATTATTTCCTTTATCTCTCTTGATCCCGAAAAATATCATTTGAGATTATTTCCTTTATCTCTTTTGATCCAATTGTCGAGTATAGAAATATGTTTCTATATATTTAACTAGATAGAAAAATTAACATGGAAAAGGCAAACTTTAGCTTAGTAATGCCAAAATTGATAAGAAATTTAAAATAAGTCTTGCCTAAGAGATCATTTAAGAAGAAGAAATATAGCTTAAATCCATGAGCGAAAAGAAAGTTTTGGCAAATAGTGAAAGAGTTTCCAGGAACGTAATATTCTGATTGAACGTATTATTCTAGAAAATGATAAATGAAAACTGATGAAAAATTGAATAAAAATTATTCAAATATGTTAGTTAGGAACCATACCCATTTAAATATGTATAATTACCAATTTGGCCTATCGTTAACTTGTTAATTATACCTCATGAATTATATATATATTTATATAGTAATCCCTAAACTTTTATATTAGATGACACAGACTCCCAAAGAGAATTAGATTACTTTAATTAGGTCCTTAAACTTTATAATAGAGATATATATACGATTATTTACTTTAATACATATAAGTCTATGTCCATATGCATTTGTAATTATGTATGCACATAGATTGTATAGCCATATGCTCACACAACAAAACCACCAATCATATGCAAATCTCTATGACTAATCTTTAAAAGCACAAAGATGAAGATAAGTCATCTAAACTTATCTCATACACTACTCTAGCTTTATTGACATAAGGACTAAAGGGGTAGTCGTTGGCATTTTTGCGACTAAACCCTCAGTGATCTCGTGCATCAACTGAACCAAATAATGTAGATCAAGTGTGGATGTGTAGCATAGAAATTACATCTAAAGTAATCTATTTCTAACTGTTCCAACTTTAACCAAATAATAAACCATAGAATATAGAAAAATAACTGAATACTCTATTAATGTCATGACATCAAGTACAGTATATGAAGCACAAAGAACATAATATGAACTCTCACTAATTCAACTGACATCAAATATATCAACGCCCATATATATGAGTAACATGCTCATCAAAGACTTTGGGCATTACTGACCAGATCCACAATCATGGAGTTTGTTCTTATAAGCTCAATACTAAAAAACCCATTATGAAGTCTTTCTTTCACAACAACAAACTTAATGTCTATATGTTTAGATATAAAAGAGCTATTGTTGCTATTTGAGTACAAGACTACTGCTCTATTGTCATAATATAATTTGAGTGGCCTCTCAAGACCATTGACTACTTGTGGTCCTGTAATGAGATTGCAGAGGCATATAGCATAAATCAATGCCTCCTAATGTACAACAAATTCAACCTCTATAGTGAAAGATGTAATGATTGTTTGGTTAGCACTATTCCAAGAAATTGTACCTCCAACTAACACAAATATATAACCAGATGTCAATTTATGATTGTTTTGGCAAGTAGCAAAGTCAGAATTAGAAAACCTAATGAGCTCAAATTTGTCCTACCTTTTAGATGTGGGCATATAATCCTTATTATTTTGTAAATATGTGAGGACTTTTTTTACTGCTACCCAATGTTCTCTTCCCATATTGCTTTTTAAAACACATAATACTTTTACAAATATTTTTTAATTTATCATAAATGAACTAAATAAAACAAAATAATACCGTTGATAGTTCATTTAAAACTAAACTAATAATGTAGCACACTTGCTTCATCCATTAATTATAAATCAAACCATTCGATATTGTTAGTTGCTTCACAATTCACATGGATCAAAGCAAGAGCTAATCAATTACTTCAAAAGTATTAGGTCCCACGCATTCTGTGCTTGATAGGCTTAATTGCCCACCTTATTTTGCGGGGCTCAGCTCGGAAGCAAATATATATGTGTATATATAATGTACAAAATACTTGATCAGCGGCGTGTTTATCCTACAAATATAGCTACTTTAATTAATTAATTGATTAATTAAAAAGCAGTGTAGATTTGCATCTGGCTCAATATATGCTCGAAGTTATCTGTGGACTTCTCAATTGCATGAGAGTGCATTCCCTCGTAGGTTGTTACTACCACTCCTTCATCTTTAGTTAAACGTTGAACTTGCTTTTTCACATTGCATCCTTGATGAGTACACCGATAATAGCTTCTGCAATATATATACAAACAGACAAGTTACATGATCAGTATATCATAAAGTCATTAGTAATAACTCAGTGAAGTACAAGCTACTGGTGTTGTGTGTTTAAAAGTCAAGCCATCTCCTTCATGGGTCCCTAGTTTTTGAAGTTTAAGGTAATCCAACAAATGATACCTATGTAGGGTTAGTAGGATAAGTTTGAAGTGTTTCCAATATTGTCTCGTACGAGTATTTCTCAAGTTGTTTCAGGTCTGTCAGCCACCCTCCTCTTTAAGCAATGCTTTAAAAAAGGAGAGAGGATTGATTTCAATGGTGAAACAATAATGTAAAATTAATTAACCTTCACCTTCATGTAGTCAAAATTTTGTTCTTCACTCTGCATTTCGTAATCACATAGATTACCTCCAACTAATTGGCTATGTTAAACAATAAAAGGCATCCAAGTAGACTGTCCAGTGTCTGGCTTATCTCCTAATAAGTATGTTTCGAGATAATGACAGCTAATTTGGAAACTTTCAAAGTAAATGTCCATACAAAACTCGATTTTAAGTACACTGAAGAACTGCAAGTGATCGGATGATATATAGCTCCATTTTCCTTTGCAACACACTTGCACTGTTTCTTAAAATACACGGGAAGAGAATTCAAGAATTGGAAGTAGAGCTTTTAAAGCAAATGTGACAAATCCAGAGTGTGCAATGCTGCAAGTGGATGCCAAGTATACTGCATATTATGCATTTGAATGTTTCTGACAGTTGGTAATTAACATTAGAGATATAAACTCCTCTGGGTATCTTTGATCTACATATTAACTCTTAGTGGACGCGAGAGACACCTATGGATAATTGTAACATGATCTATCCTCCTGGAAAATAGAGGAGAAAGACTAGGGAATACTGATGATATCATGAAGAACAGAAAATGACTAGGGAATAGTGATGACATTATGAAGAACAGAAAATGCAATCAAAAAGGGTAAAGAAAAAGAGACCTCCTCCACTAATTGGTAAACAATTAGACCCAAAGTCGGTAAACTTCCTCAGTACATAATCAGTGACCAAGTGCATTAACATACATACGTGATTATTTATCAAACTCTTAGAGAAGGCACTGGTAAGCCATGCCACAAACTTATTATCATATATTTCAGAGAAGAAAAGGTAAAAAAATTTCTGAAAATCTGTTTAGCATCAATGTGGCACGCATGCATGCATGTCTATGACCAATAAAAAAATAAAAAAACAGAAAGAATTGCACTTGAGGAACGCATAACTTGGTAAAAAGAAACAGCCAATCCAACCCCATACTGTGTATAAACTATATTTCCCCATTGGCTTGCCGATAAGACAACTATTTTGATTTATTAGTTCTCTAACGTTCTTCGATCTTATGGCGATTAAGGTATTGAATCTTGACCAGAATATAAGAAGATATGTAAATGGAAGAATAGGAAGATGTTCATAAATCATGAAGACAACTATTAGACCAAGAGGTGATTTGGGTTAATAATTTGATGAGAGCAATGGACGAAACTAGCCAGCTATGGGTTAAGGATAACTTCCCAATCATGCCTGACGGCCCTCCAATAACATCAAGCAGTTTGGAACTAGTAAATATTTAAGGCATCACACAGCGACATGGAGTCTAGAACAGAACATAGAATTGAATTAATCTCTGACTGTAAGGTTTTAGTTAGCTTCCTTCTCCGACTAGTGTTGTATAGATAAAGTCTTTCTTTCCAACCAGTGTTGTACGCGGTATTTATGGCATTAGATTTTTCCATTTAATCGAAGGATAGTAAGTTAATATCATATATGAAACCTTACTGACCTTGGAAACTTGTTATTCTTCACTGCCTTTTGGCCATACTTTCTCCATCTATACCCATCATCAAGTATATCAACTTGGCTCCTTGTTTGGAAAGCATATCTAGGCTTTCTTACCTTCTTCTCTCCCTTTTTCTTACTGAACTTTGCTTCAGTTTCAGACCCAACAAAGCTTTTGTCCTCAGAAATCTTGTTCATGCTCAAACCTGTCTGAACATCCATGTCGTCTCCAGGCATCAATCCCAAGAACCCATTTGTCTTGGTATTTTCCAAGTCACTAAAGCCATGGGAATTATTGCCAATGGTAAGTGACATGGAAGAATTGCCTGATGTTGTCGGAGAGGAGAATTGAAGAAACGAGGTGTAGTTCTCCATTTTAGAGATGCAACTGGAGCACACAGGTTCGGACAGAAGAGGTCTGGTTTTGTAGAAGAATGAGATTTTTGTGGCTGCTAAAGTTGGAAGAAGCAGAAATTATTATATGATTGGTGCAAGGCGGCTCGATGGCTATAGAAGTATCCACCATTCTCGTCACATGCTTAGTGGCGTAAACGGCACGTAAATAATTACTGAGATTTTCAGTAGTTGTTAATAATTATTTATCACATAAACACTACTGTGATTTCAATCACAGGCATTAATTAGGCAGAATTATTTTAAATTTTAAAATGCTTTATATATGATTATATTTATATAACAAAATAGAAATAGATAAATTGCATTGTATGATTTATGTTTTAAATTTAGTAGGCATGTATAGTATATATTGTCTAATTACGATGGTTTTAACCCAATCTTTTGATTGCTTGTCTATGAAACGTGGATAATGGGGATCGATATATGGTTTAGATACTAAGACTATAAGAACGCATATGTACATATGCTGCCTACAAGAACCAATTTGCCGAGTTGTTTATGTATTTAACCGAATAATAGTATTATATCCATCTTGGTCAAACAGTAGCTTCTGTGGAATCAGCTGCTCGGCGAGAGGTCAAAATATGTGTTCTGTTCTTATTTCTTAATGGGTTATTGCTAATTCAACGCTGGATAGAAATTCCTTGTGTGAAAATGTTCTGTGGAACAAAAATCCATTTCCACCAAGTCGCTGGGTTTATTGAGAAATGAAACCAACACATAAATAGAATGCTTTTTAAAACTAATATCACAGTAATAAGATATCACATGATTTGGTTTGTTTTATGAAATATCTTTTTTTTAAAAAACATATTGGAACAGAAAACAAAATTCAAGGTCATTGCTAGCTAACACTTTTTTGGTGCTTAAGTCATCCGTGACTCATGGTCGTTAATGGTAAAATTCTAATTCAATTATTTACCTGCTTTGAAAGTTATAATTGAACTTAAAAGTACATTGAATGAACCTTTGAATTAAAGGTGCAAATCTTTTGTAACGCTAGCTTACTCATTTCATTCACAATATTCAAATTTAAGATCTTATTTAAAATTCTCATGATTTAAGTCGACTTTTGTTAATAGATTGAATTAATTTTGTAAATATCCAATCTAAAATACGAAAAATTGATCTCTTTACTTATCAACTAATTGCACAAACTAATTTAAAACAAAAACTTGAATTAGAGCTCATAATTGAGCTTTTGTAAATATTAAATAGTTCCTCAGAAACATACATGCATATATATACGAAATTATATTAATTGTTGTGTTAACGGAATGCATGTAGAATTTTTTTAAGCAAAACAGTTAAAAAGCAGAAGAAAAGATTACTTAACCATTAATTAATGTATTAGTAATATAAGTACTAATTGTGTTAAGAACGTCATATGATGATCTTCTAGAAGTAAATGAAGGAGCTGAAAGTTACCTAACCCCAGACAGTTGTTCCATTGGTTACTCCAATATTTCTCTTCACCTAACGTATACGATATGGAATATATAGCCTTCGAAAGACTTGGAAAATGCAACTCTACACTATTAACAATCCAAGCCTTGTTGACAATAGATTAAATCTTTTCCTAAACCATGACTAACCGAATTAAATATGTTTGCTTAAAATAAACATGCTAGGCAGGCATCACTCCGGACAAAAGTTGTCACTAAATCCAACCTCGGATCCAGTGACGGAGTCAAGAATTTAAGTTAGGGAGGCCCAAGAATTAATTTTTTTAAATTTTGAGAGGCTCAGTACACCACTAACCCTTAAATAACTCTATCTTTATATATATATATTAAAAATAATTTGTTTTAAAAAACTTGGGGGGCCCAGTGACCCCCCAAGTCTATACATAGCTATGTCACTGCTCGGATCCCAGCTTTTCAAAGCAAAGGTTTTTCATTATAACAAAAAAAAAAGATCTTATAATTATGTGTTTTAAATGGGTTATTTAATAAATTTTGTCTAATTTTACAATAATAATCAAAATTATTTAAGGTAATAAAAAAATATTCAAATTTTAAATTTGCTATAAAATAAATATATTGAATTAAGGTGTCGATAAAACCCATCAAAAGTTAAAATAATTTTTTAAAAATGAAAAGATAAAATAATTATAAATTTTGAATAGATATTCACTTCTCATACGTGTTTTGTTGAGGTGAATATTCGTAAGAAAACAAGTTTTTATTCCAAACTTAAGGAGACGAAAATGCTTCATTTTTATATTAGAATGTGGAATCCACGCAATTGGATATCCATTATTGTTCGCTTTAAACGGGACCAAAAGGGTCTTTTTTGGTAACTTTCACAGCTCCACTGTTGCTCATGGGACGCCCACAAAAGTGATAATCAAAGCCCCTAGGGACAGTCTTCTCAAACTCATATTTGGGCACCTGCATTATACAATGTGGAGGAGGAATATGTTGTCAGGCATGATTCGAACTCATCTGTAACACTAGAGATTATTTAAAGAAACCCTAGTAGTAGACACTCATAAGGAGCAGATTACTACTTTCAGATCAGGCATGGTCTAATCTGAATTATGGTCAACCGTAAAGTGCATGGGCATGCGTTGCCTTCTTGTGTGGGACGAAATGAAACCATAGTGGTCATAGTCGTTTTGCCGTGGAAAATAGAGACCTTTCGTTTTATCCTTTAATTTCTCCAAAGTTGAATTGAACGTTGAGAGGTCTCGTAGCGAGCACGTGTGTTTGAATGCTTTTCATAACCCTATTCATATAAAGCCATAAAGGAATAGGAAGTTACGTTCACGCGTGTTTTTCTAAAATGTTGTCGGTCGGCACAGGCCGCAGCCCACAAGGTGGCGATCTCATCCATTACCCAACAACCCCTTGTCCTATTCATCGGTCAAAGATGGTGAGATTTTTAGGTTTTGTTTATGGAAGCCGAAGATGAAAATTCTATACAGTATAAAAAGAGGGCGAGGAGAGACTTCTCTGCAAGTTGCTATTATTGATACGGATTAAATCTTGTATGATATTCTTATTTTTATTTTTATTCTAATTTTTCTTTTTTAATTATATTATATACTAAGTAGAAAATACTTTATTATAATAATATTAAACCTAAAAAAGTTGAGAGAATGGAAAGTATAAATTATTTTTAATGAAGTTGTAATTAATCGATCTCTTTTGACACTTTGATAGATTTCTGAATCAAAATCAGTAATTACTTATGATTTTCAATCTGCATTGGTATAAAATTAATTCTTTTTTATGTAAATATCTCACAGATAATATAGATAGTATCTTGCCACAAATGGGTCTTGTTTAGAAAAAAGAAAAGAGAGTAGAAGAAATTAGCTGATCTTGATTTACTAAATATTGATTATCAAATTTGACCAATAAGAATAAAACGATATTATGAAAAACTGTTAAAATTACTGGGCCGAGCTTAATATCGCCTAAAGAAACAGAAATGTTAAATCGATAAGATCTAAAATCACAGGGGGAGAACGTTAATTGTCTTGCATGAGAATGAAAGAAGTGCCAACCTTCAGGTTAAGAGATATACACGTAATTTTAAATCGGAGCTGTTGTGGAAATGACCAAAAGGATGTTGAAGTTTTAGCAACAATCCTGCATTTAAGAAGTAGTAAAAAGGCTTGACTTTGCGTATTTAAGGCTCAGCTCCTTTGTCCTCGGATTCCTTGTGGGATTGATACAATTTCATAGCGACAATATTGTTTTTTTTTTTTGAACACTCTAATTACAAGAGGGGCTAGCAGGGAATCGAACCTGAGACCTAACCGAAATCAAGCCTCGCTCTCAACCAT
>JANZLH020000035.1:6097165-6110703 GCA_026770325.2 Erythroxylum fimbriatum | reverse complement strand
AATAAAGATAAAGGACAGATATAACCGGGTAGGCACAACATTCAATGAACAGATAGCTCCAGAACTTTTAAACCGTCAGATTAAACGAAGGAGCGCGATGGCTGCAGAACTTTCAGATAGGGGGAGGGGGTAATTATCACCGTTGGATTAAATGGGCGGTTGGGATGAATTGCGTGGTTGTCCATCCCAACTCGTCCTTAGTATATATACTTAAAGAGAAATGTAACGTTGGATTTGAGAAAAGAAAATTTTCTTACTCTGTATTCACAATCACAATGTTACTTTTATAATCTAAGGAGTCAAACACCTAGAAAAATTCTATCATGCCAAATTTTATTTAATTTCTTAACTTTTTCGTATCTCATGTTTATCGTATTCCTAAATGTTCTTCTATCTTATTTCTATTAAATTCATAAACTTTTTCCTATTTATCTCTAATATGCTTGATATACACTAAATTGTTTTCTTAATATTTTAACAGACTATCAAGTTAATGCATAAACAACTATGAATGTCTAATTTGTTAAGAAGATATTGAGACTGATGCATTCCTAATGCTTTTGCGAGATATATTCGGCGCCCTATCAAGCTCTTATACATTCTTTGGTCTCCAAGTTTTGCTCCCTCTGTTGACGCCAACTTGTGATTGCTCCATGGGAAAATTGACTGGTTTTGCTTCTAAGTATTCCGCTTTCTTTAAGGATATCAATTGTGTATTTTCGTTAAAATAGAAATAATCCTTGATCAACTTCTACATCTAATAAATATTTTTGAGGACCTAATCTTTATAAGAAAATAATTGTTCAAGTACGACTTGAACTTTGTGCCCGCCTTCAAATCATTCCCTACTAAAATCAAATCATCTACGCAAAATAGCAAGCTCATGATGATTTCTCCTTTTTGATAGGTAAACAACGAATAATCTACGTGTGATCGGATGAAACTAAAGTTTACAACATGAAAGTTTTATAAACCAATTTCTTAAAGCCTATCAAAGTTTGTAAATGGACTTTCTTGTTTTCTTTATTTGTGAAGTAGCCCAAAGGTTACATATAGACCTCTTCTTTCAAATTATAGTGCAAAAATGCATTATTAACATGTAAACAATGTAAGTTTTGACCTCTTGTTAATTACTACAAGAAGTAGAAGTTTTGACTACATTTTCTTTTGCTACAATTTGAAATTTGTAGCTAAAAGTTACTATGTAGCTACAAAACTTCAAAATCATAGCCCATTGAAGCAGTATCTCTATAAATAAAATTTTGCAGTTTTAAAAACTATTCCTACGTTTAGAATAGACTACGTTTGATATTCGTAGCTAATAACTTTTGAAGACATTTTTTAACTGTGAAAAAAAATTTGTAGCAGAAATTTTTAGCTACAAAATTATTTTTATAGATCATAAATTTTGGAGACGTTTTTTAACCGTGAACTTAGTTTTGTAGCAAAATTTTTTTGGCTTTGAAATGTTTTTTGTAATTGAAAAGTCAAATCTGTTCTAGATCCCTTAGCTATCAGCTACATTTTAAAGCTAGAAACAAATTTTGAAGGCAAAAATTTTTGACAATAAAAATATTTTCATAGTGAAAAAAAGAAGAATCCAAAAACAAGAAAACGTCATCATTTTTTATACTGATAACCTAAAAACACTAATCTCCTCTAGTTTTTCAATTTCTGTCTTCATGTTCTAGCTACTTTAACAATGTCTTTATCTTCTCTCTTCGTGGTTTTCGATCTTCTATGTTCGTGTTCTAGCCACTTACTTCATTGTTGGTGCTCCTCCTCTTGTGTCTTTGTGTTTTCCGCTTAAACGATGTATGTTTCACCTATTCATAAGTGTTCTTCTTCTCACATCGAAATTTGGTTCTCATGCAATAATTGTCTTCTTCTCTCACCATCTACATTTGTAATGTATAGTTTGTATCATCTATAACTACTTTCCTGATACAATGATTAAGAATATATGAATAACTTCCTCTTATGTTCTAAGTTTAATATAGTTATGCCATATAAACTAATCTCATTTCCTGCTATTATTAATTGTCTATAAGGGAAATTACAAGGATATTTAAGTATTTAAAATAACTATATGCATGACTAAGGCACCATGGATGTTAATCCAAATTGCAAGTTTTCGTTCCACCTTCTCAAGACTTCGTACCATTGACCTACACCACTATAAAGTTTTGAGAAATATATGAAGAGGTATAACCTTTTAAATGCTTAGTTAAAATTATGAAGATGATTTTTGAATGCTTAGTTAACTTCTCCCATGCTAAAAATGACCTAATAAACAAGATGTCATTTGTCCCTAACCAGAATTACAGACTATATTTCCTTTTCCTAATGTCTAGAATGATGATATCGTAAAGGATGACATAATTTGGAGCTACAATACATGGTTCAAGTTTTAAAGTTAAAGGTTTTAAGAAGCTTGATGTAGCCCAATTTTGAAAAATAAGGATGTTAACAACCTGAAACTTTCAATGTTGTGGCAGTAAAAATGAGAGCATCATTATCTAAACATAGGTTCACAATCTCCACCATTCTAGCATAAGGTCCATTCCATTTTTCTACACTTAAAGATAGCAAGGCCAGGGAAAAACCTAATTGCTAGGACATTCTCTTGATCTATCTCTAAGCTCATTCTCGGCCCCTCAAAAGGGTGGAGATCACTAATACTCCAACCCTAATCGGGAAAA
Organism: Erythroxylum fimbriatum; assembly: GCA_026770325.2. NCBI lineage: Eukaryota > Viridiplantae > Streptophyta > Magnoliopsida > Malpighiales > Erythroxylaceae > Erythroxylum > Erythroxylum fimbriatum. The sequence goes on along the minus strand of JANZLH020000035.1, from coordinate 6,108,001 downwards.
GTTTGAAGGAGAATTGTGGGGATTGGGTTTTCGTTTTCCCATTTTGGTCTCAATGATGGGTTTTAATTTGTACATTGGAACGTTGTCGTTCATGTGGGGTTGGTTATTTGGGTGTAGCGTTATCGTTTTTGGTTGATGGGTGAGTCTTTTGTCTCCCCCAACTTTGTATTCCTTTTTTTCCTTAATCAATATTATTTGATTTCTAAAAAAAACATTCAGCTAAACCGTAATCGTTCCATGCATCAATGTAAAGCTTCCTTTAGTATGAATTATAAGTATTCTCATACAGTGTATTCTCAGGCCAGTTTCACATGTAATATGGATGCTCCCACATATAGTTTGGTGCCTGAAATTCATGAATTTAAGGATTACCCCCACAAATGTCACAATATAATATGGATATCGGTTGAGCTTCTAAATACGTGTCACCTACCTTTTGTCCCAAGTTTGTGAAGTTGCCATATGCAATGGCATATTATAATTTCCATAAGAATACTGTCCTCTCCATCCTTCCGTTATGGTTTATAAAGATGACAATAAATCTTAAATCCTAATAATAAGCTGCAAACACAAAGTCAAAAATCAAAGTAGAGAAGTTTAAGAGATAAATAAATAGACACTTAAATTAATAAGTAAATAAAAATAAACATAATGGTTAGATTGATAAAAGCTAGGCTTTTCTAATATTATAGACCCTGACAACAATGCAAAAAACTTGACTAATTGATTTTAAGAGCTTATAAAGATCTACAAGTTTTAACTGTAAGTGTACAATGTAGCTATAGCTAGCACTAATAAGTATAGGTCAATCCTATGAGGACTGTAAGTTCTAGTATTTGCCCTTTTTCTATTATCTAACTGTTAAATCAAGTTATAAATTTAATTAAATATTAAATTAAACAAACTAAACTAAATTTGACACAATAATGAACTAAGATAAAGAAAATACTACAATTAGTCAATATTAAATAAGTAGTATCTAGGTGATGAATCCCCCAAAGATATTCCAAACATTAACCCTTTATCATTCAATTAAATTATTAAATATTGGATTGTGAAAATTCCTATCTTATATTAATATCTTTTATAAGATTAGTAATAACTAACCCTCAGTTGATTGATTGAAATCTCTTTCTAGTTAAAAACCTTAAGATTGCATTACTTGATTCATAAATTGCACTATTTGGTTTGATCCTAATCTAGAGGATTTATGTCGTCCTCTCTAGGTTTGCATGCAACTCCTTCCGTCTATAGTAGATCTATTTACATAAAGGATTCTCAATTATATGAAACCAAACATTTGGACTAATATTCTAGACATATTAGTTCAAGAATATATATGTATAATTGAATCACAATAAACTATTAAATAAAAATGCATTTAATAAAAGATTATATTATATTATTATCACAACTTAGGATTCATCATACCTAGGCACCGAACAACTTAGTTCCTAAACACAGAAAACAAATCCAATATCAAATATTCAAAAGAACAAATAGAAATAAAAGAATTCATATTATAAATCCCCATTTTGTCTTTAATGAAGTCGTCCTACAATTTGGATTAAAGGTTGCAGTATAATAGATTTTGTGTAGCACCCCACTCCCACAAGGTATGTACCAGACATCTATGGGTGATATCCAAGTCTGTGCCTCGCGAGAGTGGCATGCTAGAGCACTAAATCAGTCAAAACTCTACACAATTTTTTTTTCTTTTTTTGAAACCACAAACATAATATGCGGAAATCGATAATCAATTCGGGCCCACTTTATTCATAAACTTTTTCAATCATAATACAATCAACATAATTTTCAATAGCCATTTGGGCCCTTTCACAAATACATAACAATGTCTTTACATTACAACACAAATCATATACACATTTTATAAAACTTTCGGAATACATAATTTGAAACAAAAGTTGCGAAATATACAATTCAATACAAAAAATAAAGAAATACAATGCAGATGCGAATTGATCCCGACTTTTATCCCTTACTTGTATGCTATAGGGATACTCCCGTTTGCCTAACGAGATATTCTTCTGATCCTGAAAAAAATTTGCAAATTTTGGGTGAATTTTGCGAACTCAATGAGAGATCATCATCGATGGCTCACCCAGTCACATAACACATAATTCACATTCACATCACTTCACATTTCACATTCAATACAATTTAATCATTCATATTATGCATGTGAAGTGTATATGAGACCCACTTTCTATTTGTTAATTTGTTGTGACCGAGTATCTAAACTTTCCCGTATCCATTGGATACCAGGCTCATTACTAACTGTCCCTTATCCGATGGGGATATAGGGCTCATTTACATAGTGAGCCTTAGGCTCTTAATTACTTTTGAGCTCGATGCTCTTTTTCACACTTTGAGCTTTAAGCTCGAATCGGTGGCTCCTCTAGTCACAACTGCCATTATGTTTCATGTATTCATGAAATGGAATGCATCAATTACAATTGCATATTCTCATTCACTCACATTCACATATCATCAGACCTTAGTCCGACATTCAACATTAAATTTGAGAATCACACTTTCATTCATATGCAAATGCATATTCAAAACACATTTATCATCGGACCGTGGTCCGACATTTAACAATCATATTATGTACACTTATTTCATCTCATTCACATATAAGTAGCACTTCAATATCCAAATCAAACATCACAATCATCAGACCTTCATTGTCTGGAATCAACAATCAAGACACATTCGTTTGATCATTAAGTAGTCAATTAATATAAAAATTCAAACAAAACAAACATTGAAATGAGACCATCTAGGTCTACTCATAGTATGCTTCAGATTAGCATTGCTTCCAATTATAGAAACGTCTAAATGCGGATGTTTATCCTACACATCCAAAATTATTCAATACACACGTTGCAAACACATTAATAATGGCACAATTATAAGTATTGGTTTATGCACAAATATGGAATATGTATAATGCATGCTCAATGACAATCCGGGGTATCTTTCCATTATTCTCGTCACATTATCAATCACATTTCAAAACTCACCTAAGTATAATTTGTACTTAGGTTACATCTCAATAAAACTATTAGAAACAAAATTCATAATTCAATTACTCGTCATTTCATTTATAGCATTATTAGCTCTCACGGTAACCAAATCTCATTCACTTTTATTTAATACCCATTGATCATTTCCTTTGAATCACAACTACAGTCATATGAACCTCTTAATTTCCATTATACACATGTCTTTGGTGCTTTAATACTAAAAATTCATTCACTAATGTTATTCTAACATTATATAATCATACAATATCCAAACTCTCACTCATTCCAATATCACCTGCAAAATTCCAAACCTTCGGGTTAATTTTTTTTATTATAATTTTGATCAGATAAATGAAGAAATTTGATAATACTTTCTTCTAAAAAAATGTTTTAAATTGTCTTAAGTTTATAATGAAACTAAAATCATTCAATTTGGATCAATAATCTGAAAGTTATACTCCAAACATTTTTGGACTGTTCTTACACCAAAACAACATTTTGTGCTCAACTTCCATCCAAAAATTTAAAGTCTTAGAGACTGAATTTAGACTACATTTCTTCAGAAAATTTGTAGTCCTATGTCTCTAATTTATTCCAAATTAAAAATCACTCCATTTGGATAACTACAGAAAAAAGTTATACCCAAAATACCAAAGCATATTCGAGTTGTATAGAAAAAACTTCGCTGTGGCGAACCAGAAAGTTGGCCGCGAAAAACTTTGATTTTTTTCAACATTGGCCGTGGTAAACCACAGGGTTAGCTGCGGCGAACCATAGGGACTTTGCCCGGGCAAACCAAAGAGTTGGCCGTGGCAAACTTCTGCAGAAACTTGACTCGTCTTCCTTTTTTTTTTTTTTCCAGATTTTAACCTTCCACCTTTTACATATAATCCATCTTGAACATAAACCATCTTTTCTACTAAATTTCAACTTCATGCCAACTCAATATCATTCACAAACCAATTCATGATCTATCTTTGATCATTAATCCCAAAAAGAGAACATTTGCCTATATCAATCATCAACAACTTCCTCCACATATTCAACTTCATTTTCACTTCTAACCATCACTAAATATGCTTCATTTAACAAATCAAGAAGGGTTAATGCTTATACTTACTTGTTTAGCTTCAAAATCTTCAAGAATACCAAAAATCCCTAGCTTCACCAACAACCCATGATCATCAGCTTCCAAAGGTGATAGGGATGGGTTTTTGGTGAGAATGAAAGAGGGAGCAAGGTGAAAGAGTAGCAAGTAAGAGGTGGGAGAGCTAGCTTCAATGTAGGTGAAGGTGAGAGTAATTAAGGCAACGAAAATTTAAAAGAAGAGAAGAGAGAGAAGCCACAAAGGAGAAAAGAAGAGAACAAAAACAAAACCTAATGGTCTTTTAAATAAAAAGCATCGTGGGAGACCAAAAGGGGGTTAAATGCTTAGTGGACTTAGGACATTGTTTGGCTATTCTTATAACTTTAAACTAGGTTTTTTTATTTAACTAGTCCAATCAAATTCAATTCCTACTCCAATGTTCTCCGAATTTTAATTGACACTTGTCAATAAATCCCAAAGTTCTTTATCAAATTTTTCATTGCCATTTGACAGTAATTTCTACTACCATTTACTAATAGTTTCGCCACTTGGTAATTTTTCTAGTCCAATATACCCAACAATTTCCAGAAATTTCTCCAAAAATTTCAAAAATTCTAAATCAGCAAATACCCTTTACAAATCAATTTTCAACATATAAAAACCACAATTCTCAATAATATCACATTACAATTCAGTTATATCTAGAATGTCAATGAATGCATGTATAGTTATTTTATTGTGTGCAAAAATTCAAATTCACATGTATGTATCCTAATAGTATACATGAGCATGAAAAAATGTATTTTGCTTAATCTCTCATTGATCTCACATGCACCGAATTTTAGGTTCTAACCCTTAATATGGGAACGAGATGTTACATCATTAATCGAAAGGATAAGGTTCTTTTCATAGACATCTACCAAAGATTTTTCGATGTTCACACATGGTTTATCAAGGACTAGTGAATAATAGGGATAGTTGGCATTCTTTTCTTCATTCTCTTTCTTTGTGGGGTTCAGTTTGATTTTCCACTGATGCTTTTGGCTCTGCCCCGTTCTTAGGTGTGATAGCCTCATATTACTCTCTTTGATGTATTTCCATATTACTTAGAGAGTCTTCCACACTTCTCTTACAAAATTCACGATAAACTTGTCTCACTCGAATTTCTAGGTTGTGAATAGACAAGGTATGATTTTCTTTTACTTGCTCAATTTACTCTTCTAGTCTCTTATAGCCCTCTTCCATGTCTGTGAGCTTATCTAGGATCTTGTCCAATTTAGAATCCCATGAACTGGACTCATCTTGCTGAAATCCTAATAGGTCCTAATGTCCTAAGTGAGTCCGTACATTATTGGACCAATAGAAATTTGGGTGGTTCTGCCACCCCGGAGTGTACATGTTCTAATAAGGATCATTACTTGCCCAACCATATTGTGCCTCATTGTAGTTCAAAAAAGTCCCTTGTTCCCTATAATATCCATCCTTCATCATTGTTCTTTCCATTTCTTCTTGGCATCTAGCTCTTCAGATGTCTCATTTCTCATTCTAAGATGTCTTGTTGTGTCTCTACTTTATGCCCCAAACTTCTTCTCTATTTTTTTCCTTTTCTAAAAAAAACGTGAAAAAAACCTTAGACTAAAGAATTACACCAATCACCTTCCCAGCAATGGCGCCAAAAACTTGATCGCAGTTTCCTGATATATGTAGTTTTAATATTTTAACATCGATATTCTGCAAGAGTATGGGTTGTTCGCTTAGTATCTAAGGTATCGATCCCACAAGGAGGGTTAATCTAATCCTAAACTCTAAGGTCGAAACAAATTGCAAAACTCCAACTGTAACTAAGCTAAAATATTAATGCAATTCAATCAATCAATTCAATCAAGTAATTTAACTCAAGAATAAATCACATAATATTAACAAATCAACAAATTGCAATGCACACACGAATAATCAACGTAAGGAACTGCCAATTGAGATAAAGGGGAAATTTTTACCTATCTTCAACACTAACCTAATTAATTATGAAATGTGGGCTTATTGGTCTTGGACTATCCTAGGGTTGGTTACTCTCTCTCGAGTTATAACCGAAGTCCCTAAATTATAAACCCTAATTAGATTATGGAAAATTACAATTTCTCAATTCACAATTTATCAAAACCCTAATTAGATCTGAAGTTTTTCACTAAACTATCGAAACCTATGTGAGATCTCTCATCACACAATTACCAATTTGATTGATTTCTAGTTTTTACTAAATTACCTAACTCTTATTAGCCCAATTTAATTATTTTTCATTGGTTTACCCTCTCAGTATATTACTGATTTATGAAAATGCAGAAATCAATCACAATGAATCCAAATCACATAAACAATCAGAATGGATGATGGAGGTAGCAATGACGTCCTTTTTCAGGAATTACTTCATGTAGACTTCTTGTCCATGTCTCTCTTCCTTCTTCTCTTTCTCAATCTCTCGATAAACTCTCTCTAGGTTTTCATGATGGTGGCTCATGCAAGAAGCTCCTCTTTTCTCCTCTTTATGTTCTTTTTTATACTTCTTTATGTTTTGGGTAAACCTAGGGTTTTTTTAGGTCCGAAATGTCCAAAAATTCCCTTAAAATATGAAGTTCATGAGCGTTTGCATGTTTGCCCGACACAAGCCATTATTATGGCCTACATCTGAGCCTTCTGTCACGTTTGTGGCTGTTGTTTTGTCCTAAATATCTTCTAAAACTCCTCCGTTCTTTGATATTGACCCTAAAATACTAGCAAACACATCAAGGTATCTCAAAAACATAATATCTAAGCTCAAAAGCTTGTACTAACCCATAAAACACTTAAAACACAAATTACTAACATAATTCTAACCTAAGCATATACTAAATGATTGAATTAACAGCTAAACACATATCAAACTATGTCCTAAAGCACGATGCAATTTATACTTATCAATATCATAAAAGGTGATTAGAATTTACAAATTACAAGGACTATATGTATTAAAATAAATATATTAGTCCCTAATAGCATCTAAAAAGAGGTAAATTGGGTTCTATCAACTTTTTTTAAAAATGATTTCATAATGATATCTACTTGGTAAAGGCCTTTAAAAGATTTTAAAATGAATGATAAAATGTAATGTCAATTGAATAAGCTCAATCAATCTATTAAGTGAAAAATAAAGAGTATAGGAATGAGAGATTACAAACTGATTTTATAATGGTTCAACAAACAAACCTTGTCTATATCCACTCCTCAAGTCTCTCTTATAATTCAACTAATCTCTTCTTTAACTAGTTAAAGAGGAACATTCTTTGCAATAATCTTTTACTGACAAATAAGAACCTTTGTACACTATTCCTTAAAGGTTAAACAGAAACATCAATGCTTCATGATATACCCAAAATACAAGATTGCCAACCCTATTTGAATGTTTTCAACTCAAATAAATCTTGCTTGCTCACTTTAATGTTTAAAGGCTCTCAACTACCTCACAATTAACAAACGAATGCTTATAAATGATAAAATGCTATCGTAGATGAGCTATTATAACCTATAAAAGTCATAAGTATGTACAACCTCTAAAATCCCATATATTTTTACCTACATTAGTTCTAAAAAGTCATTAGACATAAAAACTAGACATTGTAATGGCTAGTAACAACGATGTTGGCAGACTAAAAATTAGAACTACAAATATTAATCATTTTTATTATCTAATCTAATAAAATAATGATTGAATTTTTAAAGAATAACTAAACTAAAATAACAAGTGAGAGTTAACCAATCAAAGCAATAAATAAGAATAAATAATTAATAGATAAAATAAATCCAGATGAAGATTAACCTTAGAACTTTTTTAAGCTTGAATTTATCTTGATTTGATGTTAATCTTAGTTTTTTAAACCAATAGAAAATTTGAAGTTAAAATACATTCTTTTCTTAAGAAATATACTACCTATAATTAAATCGATTGATTAAAATTTCTTTCCAATTAAAACCTCTTTAAAACGCGTTAGTTTGCTCTATGATTACAATGATAAGTTTGCTTTCAATCAAGAAGATGTAGACGACCCTATTTTTATGGTTGTATGCAACTCCTATTATTTATGATTTAACTAAATCACATAGTTGAATTTTCTGCATTCACTGCTTGAATCCTTATATATGACATCCAAATTTAAAACTTCTACAATTGTTACTTTAATTTAACATAATAAGAAGAAATAAATAATTATCAACAAAACTATAATCTTACATTAAATAAAAAATCTATTATGTAGAGTTCATCTATCTAACATCTATATATCAATTAGTTCATACTCAAATAAAGAAAACTCATAATAAACAAGAAAGAACTTAGGAATTAGGAATGAGTTGTCATGGATCTTGAATATGGATATTCTTAATGAATCTTGATAGACTTCTTACTTTTCTCTATGGTTACTTCCTTAATATATTATTGACTCTCTTTTATTATTCCTTAGATCCCATTGACTTTTCTTAGGTTCTCCCAAATGGTTATCCCCTTTCTCACTGCGTCTCTCTCCTTTTTATCTCAAGAAACCCTAAATTTTTTACTAATAGGAGATCAAAATAGGCCCATATTACTAAAAATAGGCCTACTACTCTCTTAGCTTCTTTTTCATAACTAAACACTGCCAGTACAAGTCGCAAGTATATGTTTATGTATATTTCATATTACTGAATACAAAAATATGTTTAAAGCGTATTCCTTCATATGGCAAGCTGTTAAAGAAATAGAATACACTCAAATGGAATATGGGGGACATACTCATGGCTGTGCCTTAACCATACATATCCATAAAAAATTTGTCATAGGCGTGACACCTATATTATGACCATATAAGGGAGGCTCACAGTTGTGAACCTCAACTAGTCCATTCACATCCATGAGTCATCCAATCACGCCTATGAGTTTTGCCACCTGTGCCCAAACACTAGTTTTTAGTACAAATAGAGTGTTTTGATGGTAAAATCGCTATGAATCATTTTGAGGAGTGAAGTCTCAATTTTGGAAGAGAAGAAGGGACAAACCAATCATTCTTCGGAGACTCATGAAGGGCTAGGCTTTCTCGACCTAATTCATAGGTAATATCGATGTCGAAGAACACGGTTAAGCATTCTCTCCATATGTATTATTTTCTTTCTTTCTTATGGATTGATTACGTTATCATATGTTTATTGCTTGGTTATTGTGTAAAGATGATCTTAATACATTCATTGGATTTTGTAATTACAAACCCATTACTAGAATCTTTAATATAATCTGAAATCATTATGCTGAGGTTTGTTTGTAGCTACTAATGATATCGAATCATTAGGGATACAATTCGTAATTATTGTGTTTCTGATTGATTTCGAATCATTAGGGATAACAAAACCTTGGTAAAATGACCCGAGCTTATGTAGTTATTACCTTGATTAATTTGTTTTCCTAACTTGTAATGCGGCTGTCTAATTAAATCTAGAAAGCTTATCCTAGGTTGTTCGATAGCTAGGTTCAATTAAAGAGCTTGTTTTAATTGTACACGATCTAAGGGAAAACTAGGGTTAGTAGACCTTATTATTTACCTATAATTAATAGTTACTAGGAGAGGTATGAGAATAACAATTTAATGAAGTATGTGTAATTGTGCATAAGCTGAAATTGAACCGATGACTAGGTCCCTAATGTATTCATCACTTTTCTAATTTGTGATTGTTTTCTTTAATTTGCTTCGTTAGTTTAATTTTACTTTATTTGTTATTCAATCAAAACCCCTAAGCTAAACACTGATTATTTTCATTACAAAAAATTTACACATACTCTCTGTGGATTTGACCTAGACTCATCATTAGTTATAGTTTTAGGTTTAGTTATTTGTACGATGCGCTACCTATTTTGGTGTTATTATAGCGGAGAGTGGTGCTTTAGTTTTTGTTATTAATTTTAATTGACATTTTGTATATATTTGTTTATCATTTTTTTACATTTATTTCTTGATCTTTTAACGTTTGCTTGTATTTGTTTTAAAAAAAGGAAGAAAAGAAAAGAGAAACACTATAAGATAGCCCACATTCCCAATCTTATAACCAAGCTTGGGGTGATCAATCAAACTTAGCTTGTGGATAGGATAGCTAGCAATACTACTACCTAGATGAGTTGCAGGATGCACAACAATTCCTGCATAGACCAAAGGCCCCTTACTCCAACCTAGGTACATCTCTGGAAGACATATTTATGTCTCTTACTTCTAATACTTTGCAACTTCAGCAAGGTATGCTACAATTCCAGCAAGATACAAAGTCTACAATGCAAAAGTTGGCAAACCAGATGGTTCAAATGACATAAGCTATCAACCTCCTAGAATCATAAAGTGGAGAGATGCAACCATCTCAACCCTAGTTGAACCTAAGGGACGTTAGTGTAGAGATCTTACAGAGTGAAAAGGAGCTTGAGAATCTTAAGGGAACTACTCAAGAAATTTCTTATGAAGATGAAGTGGAGAAGGAGCTCAAAGAAGACAAAGATATATCATTTAGCTCAAAGGTGAGTGTTGGACCAATGGTGGTTGACAAAATTAAGTCCACTTATGTTTTGATAATAACAAGATGTATAGACTTGATTAAGAAATTAATTGCAGAAATTATTGGATTGAGAGAAATCTAGAAGATTATGGGAAGTGTTAAGAA
>JANZLH020000035.1:6004409-6016335 GCA_026770325.2 Erythroxylum fimbriatum | reverse complement strand
GGCACATATATTAGCTTAGATATTTATGAGATATTTTCTACAGATGTGGCTTCATGTATAACAGTGGATCATCCTACTATCCTATTCGAAGAATAAATGTTTAATAATTTATCTTTTTTTTTCTAGTATGGATCTTTTATAAGACATTGTTTAGCTTATTTTTAGTTGCTTGGGTTTAACATATTGGATTAATCTTTGATGGATTTTTCCACCTAGATATTATCTTCATTATCAGCCATGGAGCTGAAAAGACAAAGAGAAACGAAAAGAAACAAAACTCTCAAAGAGAGACGAAAAGGAAAAACTCTCAGAGAAAACGAGAGAAAAGTCCTACTATTTCCATAATTATTAGATTGAATAAACTATTCTTGATTAGCAATGATTTAAGAAATTCTCTAGCTAGAGTGAAATGAGATTTGAAAAGATATTTTTAAATATCAATTATAAATCAATTACTAATTAACAATAATGAATATGGTTATATTTAAATAAAGTGGACATTAATTTCATACTTTATATCTAATTGAAATATTTAATGATTAAATTATACACTATAACTATGCATATATAAGTTGAATGAAACTACTTTGACATTTAGGCTAGTTTGATACATCCATGGGATTGATGGAGCCAACATTCTTTCTAATTTAATATGGGCATCTCAACGAACGTACCATATATGGACAGATGAGCCCACATATGAAAGATTGAACACAAGATCGAAGATAAGGCCTTCAATATAGATATATTCTAAGACCGATGACTTGTGTCACGCGCTTCAGTAACAATTCAGAAATAAGCTCTATAGCCTGTTTCAAATATTTAGTGGCTTAGTTAAATATTCCGAACGGTCTATTCTCCTCGATCGAAATAGGAATAGGTGCGTAATTTCCATTCCTTAGAACCATACTCGAGGATTTCCTACCCTGTACGACTATTCTCAACATATTAAAAACATAACGATTTACACAAAAAGAGCATTTTAAAAGAAAATTTATTTTGAATTAAGTTGAACTTAATTATGAGATTTAAGAAATTTCAAAAAATAAATATGAGATATTTGATTTTATTACAATTATAATTAGAATTAAAATTAAGTTGGAAAGAAATCTTATGCTATTTTTATAAATAAGAGAAAAAGACATTATAGATCTAACACTCCTATTTTTTCCTCTCAAATTATTTGGGTTCCTTTTCTCTTATCTGTGAATACCCGATAGAAGAAGTGAAACACTCGAACAACTTACATTAATTTGATAATCTAATTAAGAAGAAAACTTCTATAGAAATTCGAATTAGGTGCATTTCAACTTTTATTTACAATTTGTATTTTTCAAATTATTTAATTAAAGAGAGTGAATTAGGAAAATTTAAAAAATTAGTTTTTACTCCCCTCGTGATTTGACCATGGTTAATTTCCCAACACTTATCTTCCCGTTTCCCGGCCTTGTAAGTATCATCAATCAAAGCTCCATAGGTGTGAACATTAGTAGCAATACCTTTTTTCCAATCAAATATTTACCACAAGGATATGATGGGAGTTCTTTTAGTTTTGTTGGTTCATCGAAATCTTTATGGGGGATCAGGATGCAAAATATTTAGCACAAGGATATTGAAACTTTTGTTTAAGCCAGATCATCTTAGCAGAAAGAAACACACACAAATGTTTAGATACTAGTCGAGGACATATAAATCACGGTGTAATGAAATCATCGGTTGGTTCTATCAGATAAAGCAAACAATAAAGTAAAAAATGCAGCGTCGTTTTGTAGTTGACGTAAATGGCAGGTCATTATTCTCATTAGTCTAGTCTCATTGACACTGAACGTATTATTTAATGGAAGGCAAGGTGTTCATATCTCCCTGTAAAGAGATGATTTGCGCGCACACATCTATTTAACAAGTTTCATACAGCTGTAAGGCTCACTTTAATTCCTTCTTAATATTCGGCAATCCAAGACCGTGATAAAGAATCAAAGTCTTGATTTGAAGCTCTAGCTAGTTACGACTTTAATATCAGTGGAATACCAGCACAAGGCAACAGCAACAAGTGCCAAGCCCCGAGGGAAATGAATAGACTACTTGTGTCTGCATATGCATCAAACCCTCATCTGCATATGGGCTTAAGCCGATATGTATATGTTTGGTTTATATAGTTTCACTTGTTTATAGAGCTCACAACCGACAACCTGTAGTGCTATAGCCAGTTTTAAGGTATTCCTTAAAGAAAAAGGGAGTAGGGATATGAACAGTTGAACCGCTTGGAATATGTGGGCTATGGACCACACAGCAAAGACAGTTTGGAAGCATCCCATTAAGGATGACGACTCGCACTTTCAATAGTCCCATACATATATAACCCTTTGACGTAAGAGTCTGGCGGATTGTGATAACAGGAAGTTGCTTTCAGCTTTCCATACAAGTTGTAAGCCCAATTTATTACGTTATATTGTGTTTTAAGGCACTCTTCAACGTCCTATATCAAAAGCTTCAATGGAAAAACATGTGATGAAGCAGCTATCTAACGGGCCCTAATCTACCTGGACTACTTGTTCAGAACATGATTGGAGTCCATCTGAGTCATTTGGGTCGTCCAGTTTCTCCTTTCTTGTTTAGAAACGCATATTGTAACCATTTTCATGTACAGGCTCAAAGCACAGCTTCTGCTTCTCCAAACTCCTTAACTTGAACTGTTTACAGGACATGTGAATCATCCGTGACATTGAAAAGTCACTTAATAGGTCAATGTTGGACAATAGGCAAATTATTTAGAAATCTGTAATCAAACTATAGCTTGCTTGCCGATTTGAACACATCATGCTGCTAAATTAAAACAAAGACAATACTTACTGATAGTTTTACTGTTGGAGGTGTCACCAACAACCAATAGTCTATCATGGAATTTTGCATGTGAAGAAGGGTGACCCGTGCTCTTTTAAATCATGTGTTTTAAAAGAAGCCCAAATCACATGTCTTCACTCGCCAAAACAGGTGGGCCTTTGATGCTTTCTACAGGTACGGTCGTCCTGTCCCCACGTGGTGCTCTTGACATAGACAAAATATATGCAATTGTAATTGTTTGGCATTTGAGGCTCATCCTCTCTATAGCTCCTCCCATTTCTTTGGTCCTTACTTACCGCTTAATGATGAGGAACTCAATAGTGAAATCTAAATTCATTTGTTTTAAATTAATGCAATGTCATGCCTGTTTCATTGGAAAACAATGGAGGAAATCTGAGTGATTCCACCTACTTTACCAAGGAAACTAACGACCAAGCCTTAGTGTGAGTGCATAAGAAGAAGGCACCACCACCGGCACTTGATCTGAGCAAATATGCATCTCTCCAAAGATCAACAAGAACTATGCATACATGGAAGGAAAGGAAATTTGCCATAACTCCTAACTTATTTAGTTCATTCAAGTTGCATGTGGTACTGCCCGAAATGCCTAGACAACCGAACCACACAAAACCGAAACTCTTTTATCTCTACAGCTCTCCATGTGGCCATCATGTGCCACCACTTGTGCCTGTGGCAAAGTGGCATTTATTGTATTGGTAACTCTTGATCACTCTTCCATGCTTTGCTCCACTTGCTTTTTCTTCTTCTTCTTTTTTCTGCCCTACGCCCATCCTACGTCACTTTGTATTCATGTCCATGGTCATGTTCTCAAGCTTGACTAGCACCAACAACATTGTGCACTCACAGGGATGTGGGAAGGTTGGTTAGGATCATCTGATCAAGTCAGGCTCTGAGAAAATTAAAATATAACCAACCACCACTCCAACTACTGTAAGAATAGATAAATTTGATCCAAATAGCGTAGGTTAACCCCAGGTTGTATCACAGCAAATTACTTCTTACTACAAAGTGTTCCCTTGTTTATCTCCTACGCCAGACTTACGTATGCTCTTCTCTATATCTTACTTCTTCGTGCTTATTTTCCTGCAAAATATTTTATAGATAGTCTATTTATGAAGTTGCAACTTAAAAAGAAATGAGACAAGTGGGTTGTAACTTTATACTGATATGATATCTGGAAGCAGCCAAATAAATCTTATTATGAGATTGTGATAGATATTGTAGAGAGTGAAAATAGAGAGACGAAGGGTCCCTACATCATAGCCAAATCCTGGTAGATAAGGAAAGTAAATGACAGATATAAAGACAATTCCTTTTTACTCTCAAAATGAAGAGTAATTTTGAGATCCAAATCAATATCAGTGCCATGTAATTTCCCGGGGTAAAGGAAGAGTAAATGCATGGCTCAAAAATAGCTCCATACCTAGCATCTTTCCAGAAGGATTTCTTATCCAGTTTCGGAACAACAAGAGTGGCATTTAAAATATAAGCTGCAACGACAGCATCTGTTATCTGCGGCCATCAATAATTAAGCCAAATTACATCATCTCAATTTATTTATTCAATAAACAATAGCAAGTTGAAAAAGTCAATACGCAAGAGCCAGAAGCTAATTTGACTTTCAAAAATGTGAGGTGGAAAGAATTGCCAAATAGGTTTAGAATTGAATAAAATGTTAAACTGATGGGACAGCAATAACACAACGCCAGTAGTTCAAAAGCCTGTCCAGGAAACTCACCCCTGTTCTTTGTTGATTCAGTCCTCCACTTGTGGCAATCAACAAGTACCTATTTGGATGCGTTTTCATAGCAGCAGCTGTACCGCAATCAAATCCGTGCTTCAGTACATTTGACTATAACAATACTAGAATATACGTAGCAAATAAATTCTACCAAGTTAAGTTCATTTGTTCTTGTTTTTTGAAAGGTCCAAAAACAGGGCACCCTCACCTTAAAAAAAAAAAAAAAGGAAAGAAAAGAAACCCAAAAACCCAACCAAAATTCAATTTTCCTAAGTTGCTAACGCGTTAGGCCATCTAACCTACACAAGGAAGAGAAATGACGAATTAGTGTAGTTTGCATGGATAACGAAACGGAATCAGATAAACCCAAGTCCAAGTTTGTTACCAAACACCAACCAAAGCAGTTGATCGAAGAAACTAATATGGAAAACTGGCATTGTAACAGCTAAACAAGGTATCAAGAAAGCCTTTTTCTTTTCAATTCCAGTCGTTATCTGTCGTTATGGTTTCTTTTTTTTTTTAAAGGCAGCAAGACAATAATAATTGTTTGAGATCAACTACGAATCGGTTTCGAACTTAAAACACATGAAAGAAGAAGTTCCACGATGTAAAAAGACACCATGAATTATTGGTAAGAACTAAAAAACAAATGAATAAGTGAAAGGCATGTAGTAGAAGCTCGAGTAGTTACTTACTTGGGAAGGTATTAGTGGCGTTACTGCAGCCGTAGTATAGGCTGGAGTGCCGCGAACTCCATAAGTGACGTGAGCTTCCTCCTCCACTTGGCTAAAAATAATATCCAACAAACCAAGAGAATGTAGGCCAAACAAACAATAGCAAGTTAGTGTTTTGGACTGGCAGAAGCAAAGAGATGAAGAGAAAAGTGAGAAGTATGATAATAAATATAGGTGGAGAGAGAGAGATAAGTATTACAGAATTGTGGTGGTGGAGGATGATAGGAGGCGGAGAGGAGAAGAGAGATACTGCCGCTAGGAAAAGGAAGAGGAAGGCGGCGAAGGCGGAAGCGAGGGAGAACAAGTGGTGGCTGCTGCGGCGGCGCATGAAGAATACGTGGTGTAGAATTAGCAGAGAGCTCCGGACTTTTTCTCTCTTTTTCTGCTTCATATTACCGAGAAGAAACAAACAAGCTTAAAGAAAGAAGAGCATATGCATGGACATGGCGACCCCTTAGGACAATCTCTTTAGTCTGTTAATGGAGGCTGTGGAAGTGGAAGACGTTTGTTAGGTCTCGGTAGTTAATTTGAAGTAGAAACGGAAGCGGGTAGTATTACTAACCACACCAATCGCGCCTTGGATGTTTGTTCCCGTGTAGGTTACTCCTCCTCTATTTTCTTTCTGATCTCTCCACGTTTCCTATTGTTCTTTCGAGTATTGCCACTCGCAAGATCCTATGTCGCATTCGACCGCTCACACTCTGACTAGCGAGCGTGATTGATTTGATTGGGTTTGTTGATGTGTCAATTACTTAAATCCAAGATGGGTGTTATAATTTGAAGTTGAGATAAATACGAGATCATAAATTTGAATGTTTCCAATTTAAATTTCGCAAGTCCTGTCCTGTCCTGTCGTCAATCTTCTTAATCCTTGCAATTCAAAATAGGAACTTAATATTAAATTTGGTGTAAAAAAATTTTAAGAATATTCTAAAATTTGGTGTAAAAATTTGGTGCAATGGTTGAATATGCCCTAAGATTCCTTTCGTGCAAAAATCATGAAAATAAACAATTTCCTGTTCTCTATTCTTTTCTGGTCTTCCACAATTAAGGACTGAAATTAACGGAAAGATGCTTTCCGACTGCTATGGATGGCACGACCACTTCCTCGTACCACCGTCACTTTAGTCCATGGAAATAATAAACTATTTTCCCACTTTCCCGGAAGTAAGTTTATATTCGTATTTCTCTAATCACTACGGCAAAAAGCTTTTCTATCCTCAACTGAACTTCGTGTGTTTGTGTGTGAGAGAAATCATATTATATTCAGCAGATATCTTTGTGAATCTTGAAATGATCGTCTTACTTGAGGCTTGCCTTCCAATATATGTTTGTATCCAGTCCTTTGCTTTTACAGTTGCAATTTTGTAAGAAACTTGTGCACGAGGAGAAGGTGTTAAAAGTAATAGCCTTTGATGATGTGCAAGAATTGGATCGGTCATAATTTTTTAAGCAATACAATGGCCTACTGACAAGATGTGCTCTAGCTGGAAATGAAAATGTAGAGTATTTGTTCTCTAAGGTAACCAGATAGCTAATTCATCTCTTTCTTCTTTATTTGTAGATTACTTGCAAATGTGCTTAGGAGCTGTATGATCTCTTCTTCTTCCTTGGTTGCCATTTACTAGGAAAATGCATGTTAATACTTTATGTTTCTGGTTGGAAACACATCCAGAACATTTGTTTCAAAGGTAAGAGAAAGTGTGGACCTTGTTTAAAAGAACGTTTCGCTGTGCTTTCTTTTGTGTCATGGTGAAGTATGATTCCAATTAACAATCCACTAAAATTTCCTTTGCTGTTGATGCGAATGATCATGATCTTATGTATGTAACTCATTTACTTTGTTGATAATATTGTTGAAATAGCTTTGTTCACACCTTTCGTCTGCCTAAAATTATTGTTGCATTCTTCTCAATGTTCTATTTTTTTATTTGTATCATCATTCTAACTACTGACAATGTAGCAGTAAATTAACCTTCATGCTCTATTTCTATTTTTTTTCCCCCTAGATTTTGGAAATGAATCTTGAAGATGAGGTTAGGGAAGATGGTGCAAACATTGACTTTGCCTCTCAGAGGAAAGGTAAATGCGTTGTGCTCAAAACATCTACTCGTCAGGTGACCAATCTTGCTCTGCGTGCTTCATTATTATCTTTATTTTTTGGTTCAAAACAGTTCTCTTTTTTAGATATGTTGCAAGTTTTAAGTGAAAGTATGAAATTATCATGTTGTGCATTTATGTTATTTTAAATTCTAAGTTTATGCTTATATCATGACTAAATTTGCTGGCATTTAAATGATGAATTGATAATTTAAATGTTTGATTAAATTAGATCATGATTTCATACTTAAACACATATTAGAAGTGTGTACGAAAGTGAGATGAACTTTTTTTATAATTAGCATCTATTTTTATGAATCGATCTTCATTCCATTTCTTGAATCTTGATTTGTCCTATAAATTGATAATATTCACTTGCATCTATTTGACAATTTAAATTTGAGTTTGAGCTATATGTACACTTTAATAGCTGATTTAATAGTAATTATAAAACTGCTTTTCCAAAAAAAAATTCAGATTACAGAAAGTAACTCATTTTGTTGTTATTGGATAGTTTAGAATGGCAAAAACCACTTGAATTATGCTTGAATGGATGATGGGAGACATTAGAAGGACAATAGGTCATTGGTGAGGTTTGAAAATAAATTTCCTAATCTGAAATTTTGAGTATGCCTAATCTTGTTACATAATTAAATTTCCAGTATATTTTTATCATGTCTTATATGTTGAAGTAAATAAATTTCCATCTTTTCAATACAAATTGTTTTGTTCCAAAGAATGTGTTACAAGTTGATTTTCTTAAGTCTTAATACTACACTTTCCTTATCTGCAATTTGTATTTCTCTTCTTTTCTGGGTTTGCTTGTGATTACTCACAGAAGGTTGATTCACAGTTACAGATCCAGAGTTTGGTAGCTCATACGAAGTTAGGCAGATCAATAAGTACCTTCCTTTTCTATCGGGATTCGATTTGGTTATCTTCAAAGGGAAATATAAATATAGATATGTAAATTTTACTTACTTGTGCTTTAAATTATTTGGACCCCAAACTTGAAAACCTTAATGGAGGTTTTAGTTCTGGAAGAACATGATGGTTTAACGTGGTTATAGTGCTTATTTTGTCCACTGTATGATCTGATCATATTTTAGTGAATGCTCATTTTTCAGATAGAAGAGATTAAGAAGCAAACCTCGATTCTTGAACTATATCTTGAACAAAGGGGGGTTGCTCTACCATAAGGATATTTGTCTTACAAAATTGTTCTTTCCAACTTAAGATTCCAGTTCATGTTTAAACTTGTCAATCATTTTGGTGATTCTTAGCTTCCATATGCACTTTGGATCTTTATACTTGTTCCTTTTAAGTGTTTCCTTATTGGCCTAACTTATTCTCAGTAATTTAGTCAACATATTTGGTTTCACTAGGATATCAGAGCATTCATATGATCTTTTACAAGAGGTGATAGAGAGCAATTTAGATTTATGATCATTTGGCCTAGGAGTCTGACTATTAAGGATTTTGGTTAAGAAATTCTACAGAACATTGGGTATTGAAATTGAGAAAACTTGCCGATACTATTTAGACAATTTTAAACATGGCAAGAAATGGTTTTCTCTGGCCTAAAAATGTCATGGTACAAATTCAACCTAGGTTTCAAATCATTTTATCATTTAAAGATTTTTTATTTCTTATGTCTAATTTAATCAGATGTCCCCATGTTTAAGTCTAAATGTATGTGACAACTAGTCAATCAAAGTATAATTAGTTTGGAATGCCTATTATACTATTTCATTAATGGAGTTAGGAATATTGGCTTTGGATCTTTTTGCTCTGGATTTTTTTTTTCTGAATTTACTATTCTAGTCTTAGAAGCTTGCAATATCATTCATGCATGTTTTCTATGAGAAGTCCTTAAACACTTGTATTAAATGTAATGAACATGTATTTTCAAGAGTTCTTCCATATGAAATAATGTGTAAGTTTCCACCATAATATTGAATAAAATCATGTCCTCATTATAACTGGATATTTGCTAATAAATTGCAGCTATCTGTTAAGAAGATGGAATGCATGCAGTACAAGATTCGAAAGGACTTTGAGAAAGGTTATAGAGCCAATGTGAAGAAGCCTGACACCAACTTCAAATTTTACAAATGAAGAAGAGTTGTTGAAGCATATGTAATTGTTGAGGATTGTAGAATTCGCTTTTGTATTTCGTAATAATAAAAGCACATGTAATTTGCTTTTGTATTTTGAATATGTTAAATGTTGAATTTTTTAAGTCCTTATGGACTATATATTATATAAATTGAATTTTTTGGTTGTTTACCTTTAATAATATATACGGCATTAAGATGTACATTAACATCTGTATATTACTTTAATGTATATATGGATGTAGCCTACATAATAATAAGAGTTTAATTTTATGTTAAATATTATTGGTAAAAAAAAGAATAAATTGTTGTTTCTATTGTTACAAATTGTTGCCTAAAAAAATTCACTTTGTTGCCTTATGTGTTTAACATTGTTGCCTAAAAAGACTTAAAATGTTGCAATATTTAATTAACTATAGTTTGAAACTAATGTGCTGCCTTAGTCAAAACTTAAAGCAACATCTTTTATTTTGTTGCCTAATAAAAAAATTTGTTGCCTTATACTTATTGCAGCGCCACTTCTTGTAATGATATGAATTATGTTGCCTTATTAAAAAGACAACAATAATTGAACTTATAGCTACTCTTTTATTTATTGCCTAAAGCACTACCGTAGTGAATATCATGGCTGTTACTATTTATATTAATTTAAGACTTAACTTGATGGAAATGTTTTATGTATAATTTGGATTTTTTAAAGTTTTCTTGCAACAATCAAGTTTAAGTTGGTTAAATTTTAATTTAACATTCTTTTTTGATGGTCCAATAACAACTCTTTTAGTTTTAGAATATTATTAGTTCACTTGCATTCATGTGTTTTCTTCACGCTTAGTTACATAAGTGCATGCACTATTCAATCAAAAGTAATGCATAAGAGAGGTAAAACGAAGAAAACTTTTGATTGCTAGTTACGAATTGAATGTAAAGGACAATCGAGACACCTTCCTCCTCAAAATACCTTACAAAAATTACTCAATAAACTCTTTGTTCAAAACTTTTTGCAATTAAACTATCTTACAAAAGTTTTCAAGTTCTTTCTACATGGATGATTTGAGATATCTGTCACATCTTTCATAAAATAAACAATTTGAGATATCTCTATAAAGACTTACTCATGGATTTAGTATTGAAAACCATTCACTTGACCTTCTCAATTGATAAGAAATTAGAGACTTCTTTTATACAGTTAGTGACAAATTATACCTTTATGTCTATATTTTCATTAAGATTACAACGAATAACGTGTTGGAAGATTTCTCACTTTGTTGCCATATCATCAAATCACTTTCTCATAACTTAGGAAGTGTTCTTACTTCGTAAACTCTTTACTCCATATTATCGGTCTAAAGTGTATATTGAACCCTATCATTTTCTTCAAAATATAAGTTGAACTCTAACGTTTTGGAGTGTTCAAATTTAACCATAATATTTTCAAAATATTACAATAAGGATGAAAATTTTAATGAGATTAAGTTTATGTCAGTCAAGTGTCACATTATTATTGACTTGACACATGTTTATCTTTTTCTAATCATTAAATGGGTCTTACTGAGACACAAATATCTTATTTTATTAATTTTAATAAAACTTAATTAATTTGAATTAATTATAATAAAACATAATTAAAAATAACTTAATTAAATTCTCAAATTCCTAATATGCATTAAACTCAACCTTAATTCCCAAATCTTCACCCCAATTTCCTCATTAATGTTTTCACCAAATACTCAATTTCTAATTTTGTTTTATTTTCTTCCATTAGTACTGTTCAAATAATCTTCTATCATAGCTTCATATTCCGCACAATTACAATCATGTCATAACCCAAACCCTTCACTCTCTCATCATCCTTAAAAATCTCCCTCTTTACCACTTCATAACCTACATGTTGGCCCCTGAATTCTTTTCTTATTGAATAAGCATGATTTCAATTTATTTTTGAGGTTTTGATTTATTAATTGCTTTTGGTTAGAGTTTAATTAGTATGTCAACGATTGGAGGATTTTATTGCTTAGATTGATGGAATTATTTTGAAATGGAGAAATTAAGATTAAGTTAGAGTATAGTATGGTGTTAGTTAAATTGAAGGAATAAGAATGTATAAGGGCAAAATGGGAAGATAACTTAAGGTTAAAAGGTATAAGGCTTACAAGGAGGGGTAGTTTAGTCTTTTTTTAAACCTTCATTAAAATAAAGAAAGAAAACAAAAACATTTTTGTCTTATGTTGGAAAGGAGGAACGAAAATTTCAAAGAAAACGAGGGTGAGTGTTTCGGTTGAGAGGAGAAACAAGAGAAGAAGAAGAAGAACTTAGGGTTTCATCTTTCTTTGCTTTAGAAGAGTGATTTTAAGAGTTTTTCAAGAAGGAAAAAA